>CM077802.1:11157247-11281775 GCA_039737535.1 Lagodon rhomboides | reverse complement strand
AAATGAAACTGAGTTTTCATCCTCCGTCAGTGAAGCGTCACCTCTCTGCTCCTCCCTCGCTTCCTTCCCAGGATGCACCTGCAGGCCTCCTCTCCTTATCTATAGCTGCATGTAAATGAAGAGGTCAAGTGTCAGCTCTCTGTGAGATCAGAGGGAACTGAATTAAATCACATGTGTTAGGAAGCGAGCAGAGAAACAAATGTACGACAGTAAAACTGCAGGAAGTCTTTCTCACATCATGATGTTGTGATATTTTGGGCTCAGGGGGGAGACGTTTCCTACATTGACAATAATGGAGACAGAAAAGACTTTTCCCTTTACAGAAGATAAGAGAGCAACACATGTGACAAAGCATGCAGACTGAAGCAGAGCTCCTCCTCCTGTCAGTCACTCTCAGTTTCAGTGTTGTATTAAATTGCTCCTCCAGCACCTCCTCTCCTCATCCTCCAAAGCCTCTGATCTGTCAGCAGTGAGCTCACTTTCCAAGTCACAAGGCCGTTCTCAGCTCACACTGCCAACATGCTGGGGACCCTCTGCACTCTCATCACTGCTCTAACATGTAAGGAGGCTGACTGACTGCAGCTTTGACCTCATGTTGGGTTCATCAGTCTGTGTGTTTCTCTTGACTCCGTGTCATCTTGTTGTTTCCAGGTGTGAGTGGTGCGACGGTGGTGACACAGAAGCCTCCTGTTGTGACGCTGAGGAGAGGAGAGACAGCCACCATTGACTGTGACGTTTTTACAGATGATGGGTCTCGCTGGTACAAACAAACTCCTGGAGGAACTTTTCAGTTTGTGCTGAGGAATCATTACAGCTACTCCTCTCCGACATATGGCTCTGGTTTCTCCTCTCCCAAATTCACTTCTAGCCATCTGTCTGGGACAGAGTATCGTTTGTTCATCAACAATGTGGAGGAGGGAGACTCAGCACTCTATCACTGTGAGACATGGGACGACTCTGCTAAGGAGCATGTATCACAGTGATTTACACTGTGACAAAAACCTCCTCACTGAATACTTCTGCTTTTTGACCTGCTGATACATTTTGACTGAGAGTGAAGCCATCAGAAAATGTTTTCTGTGACCTCCTTGTACTTCCACATTCACACTATATTTCAACATGTTTAAACTTTTTAAACCCTTTTATTCGATTCTCAAATGAACCCTCAGATCTCTCTTGATGATAGTTTATGTCTTATTACATAAACAGACAGTTTGCTCACAGTAAAAGTCAACCACCAGATCACAAGTTACGATCTTTAACACTGTTGTAAAATCATTAAATACAGTAAATATTAAAGTTATTTAAGATAGAGAAAGTTTGAAGCAGATTCTCTTTTCATGATTTAAATTCAGAAAATAATAGAAATCTTTTTTTAATACAACTCCTCTGGTGCACGTGTAGTGATGATTGTTACACAAACACTTCTATAAAATATTCATCTCGTCATTTTAATTTCTGTCCTGTGCAACTAAAACACACACAATTAAAGTGATTCATTCACCTGACAGCATGTCATGTAGATTTATGATTCATGTCTGCAATAGATGAGTCTCCATTAACATGGCTCTTCTTCACCGACAGCAAATTATTGGAAAGACGATCGAGCTGAGATCTTGAGAGATGAACAGTCACATGAACTCTACACCCTGCTTATACTGTTTAAACATACTGTGATATACAAGTGGAGGAAAACATGAACCTTTAGATAGAAACAATTACACTAAACATTATCATATGATGTCATTTGTCTGTGAATGAAGTCAGTGTTGAGTGTTGGAGCTCCTCCTCCTCCTCTTCTCCTCTCCTCAGTGTCTTTATAAGCTTCAGTCTCTCTTCTCCTCACACTCCAACCTGCTCACCTCTCAGCTGGACAGTAAGGGACGTTTACAGCTCACACTGCCAACATGCTGGGGACCCTCTGCACTCTCATCACTGCTCTAACATGTAAGGAGGCTGACTGACTGCAGCTTTGACCTCATGTTGGGTTCATCAGTCTGTGTGTTTCTCTTGACTCCGTGTCATCTTGTTGTTTCCAGGTGTGAGTGGTGCGACGGTGGTGACACAGAAGCCTCCTGTTGTGACGCTGAGGAGAGGAGAGACAGCCACCCTGGACTGTAACCTGGGGACTGTTAATAGTGAACCAGCTTGGTGGTATAAACAGATTCCAGGAGGAGTTCCTCAGTTTGTGCTGTGGTTTCGTGAAAGCTCTTCTGTAAATTATGGCTCTGGTTTTTCCTCTCCAAAGTTCACCTCTACTCATCAGTCAAAATCAGATTATCGTTTGATCATCAACAATGTGGAGGAGGGAGACTTAAGCAGTCTATTACTGTCAGACATGGGACAACTCTGTTAAGGAGTACGTATCACAGTGATTTACACTGTGACAAAAACCTCCTCACAATCTACTTCTGCTTTTTCAGTCCCTGACACAATAATGCTCTCTATAACTACCCTACATGAGAATTTAGTAAATGACGACAAACCAGAATCTTGAATCTATTCTTGGAGGACTTATTTCAACTAAAAGTTTACATACCAAGCTCTCTCATCACTGAACTCATTCATTATGTGGTCAATACTTCTGTAGGTCTGCAAAACATGATGATATACAACAAGTTGGTAAACAAAACAAATATAAAGCTGTTCATGTACTTATATTACATGCAGCATCTATAAACATGATATATTCCTTTATTTTGTGTGATCACCAGGATTTATGGTCATTTGGTAATTATGTCTTTAACATTAAATCAGCTGGTTTGATTGAATCTGATTGTTTGGTTTCAGCAAGTTCACCATAAAATGACTCTCACACCATCCCTGCAGTTAATAACACTCATGCAAGATTCTGCTGCTCTGTCTGAATGTTGATCTTTTGAAGGAGAACATTTTCATCATTAACATCAGACTGAATTCACTGATCACATCTGGACTTTGAACATCTCCACCATGACAACAAAAGGATGCAGCAGCAGACTGAGAATCAGTCCTCAAGTCAGCAGTGGTTGTGAATCTAAGCAGGCTGATGAAGTGAACGAGACGTTGACAGTGAAAGTTGGTCTCAACAGGAAGTTTCAGTTCCACTCCCCTCATCAGTGAGAGTCAGGAGGTTTTTGTACGGCCATGTGTACAAACTGAATCACTGTGGTATTCGGACAAGGCACCAAGCTGATTGTGACGAGTAAGTACTTTTGAACTCATCATGAAACAGGATAGATTTTCACTTTCTGATACATATTGAGAGAAAATCATCATTTTAAATGTTGCTAGTTTTTTTTATAAAATATTGATCCAGTTGATTTTTGTTTTACATCATCTTTGATGCCAGATGTTGTTGAGACAAAATAAAGATCTGTGAATGATCAATATATTTAAAACATTTTCTAAAAACTACTTTGTAACAGTTGATAGATTATGTTCTTTTGTTTCATGACTTCAGACAAGTTTGATGTTTTTAAAGAGTTTATCACATTGTGATGTCAACACTAAACTACAGGTCTTGTGATGTAGCTGAATATTATTGCGGCTGTTTCATATTTAAATACAGTTTTTTCTTTGGTGGTTAGACAGACGACTGATATACTGTCATTTATCACAGTGACTGATAGAATTATATCATGTTATAAGACACAAAAGTTGACTTTATGAATTTGTTGCCAACATAAAAATGAAACTGAAGGAATCAAATATTAATAAACATGAGTTTGATAGATTTTGTTTTCCACTGCTCATATTTTAGATAATCGTTTCTAAATTTGTTCATCGCAGATTTAAAAAGCTTTATTTCTTCATGGTGTTTGTTATATTGTCAACACAACTAACACATGAATCTGTTACTCTCATGCTTTGTATCAGTGATTTTTAATGTCTAGTTATGTGATGAACGTCCTTCATGTATTTTCAGGCTCCAGCCTCCCTCCTCCTGTCCTCACAGTCTTCCCTCCGTCCAGCGCTGAGCTCCAGTCCAACAAAGCCAGTCTGCCTGTCTGTGCTGTGCCCAGTCAGTCTGTAGCCTTTTGCAGATGTGAGCTGGTTTGCTGGTGGGAGTCCAGTGAGCAGTGGGATCTCTACCAGCACCGCTGTTCAGCAAGCGGACCAGACTTTCCAAATCAGCAGCTATCTGGCCATCCAGACGTCAGACTGGAACATGGAGAAGGTTTACACATGTAAAGTGTCTTTGGGCTCCCAGACTGCAGAGAAAACCATCAACAAGTCCGACTGTCGCTCTGAAGAATAGTAGAGGAGCAGAATGACCATTTCACATCTGCTTCTTTACTGTTTGTGCTGTTTGCTCGTGACGAGGTTCACATGTTAGAAGAGATGTGTCTGCATGCTTGTAATAAATGTTGTGACAGTTAGGTGGAGGTGTTGTTTCAGCTTTGACACTGCTGCTTTTTTCAAGACTCATTCAATAAAAACACAAAAAACTGTGAACATCTTTGAACATCTTTTTGTATTCATTTGTATTCTTTGAAACAAAATTCTGCAAATTATTGTCAGACTGCTGCAGAGAATAGACGGTGAATCATCCACATCTGTAATACGAGCTCCATAAGTAATGGGAAATTCTAATAGTTGGTAGGAATATTTTAGCTTTTGCCGTATTTCGCATGAATTATTTCAATGAGCATTTAGTTTTTTTTATTTAAAGTACTGTTTTTTACTTTTTCTTTGTAAGTGAGAACCAAAGAAATCAGATTTCATTAGACTCTGTAGGCAGATGGATTCTCTTATGAATTTCTAATTTGAGACTTGTTGATGTAGTTATTGCCACTCATATCGCTCCAGATGAAGAGAATGTGAATGATGATTTAATTCACAGAAATTTCACCAAGCAAAAGTCTTTTTCCATTGACGGATTCGTATTTCAGTTCAAGAGGACTTGCAACTGTCATAGAGTTTCTCATCAAATGACGGATCAGGAGGTGTCTACGCCTTGTTAAAGGTTACATTGTGTAAACTGGGATTCAAAATAACTTAATATACAGTTTGAAGTCTGTAACTATATACTATGATAGCATGAGCTAAGCTGTTTTAATGATCTTACAGAGAGCTGACACTTGACCTCTTCATTTACATGCAGCTATAAATAAGGAGAGGAGGCCTGCAGGTGCATCCTGGGAAGGAAGCGAGGGAGGAGCAGAGAGGTGACGCTTCACTGACGGAGGATGAAAACTCAGTTTCATTTGATCATTTTATCAGATTTTTCTACTCTTCTAAAACTTAAAAGTTGTCTGAAGATGTAAAATAAAAAAAAAAAAACGTTCTTGTAAATGTGACCAAAATGTTAGAAATTCAGCCTCCATCAAAACATTTTTTAGGACTTTTTTATTAATTAATATTCTAAATATTCAAACACCTAATAATGATAATCTCTACCCTGAAATAAGCATGATTATCTTTTGAATGTTACAGTATATCAAAGGTCATTTTTTTTAAATAATGCTTTTTAATAATACAAATGAATACAAAGAGATGTTTGTTCACAGTTTTTTGTGTTTTTATTGAATGAGTCTTGAAAAAAGCAGCAGTGTCAAAGCTGAAACAACACCTCCACCTAACTGTCACAACATTTATTACAAGCATGCAGACACATCTCTTCTAACATGTGAACCTCGTCACGAGCAAACAGCACAAACAGTAAAGAAGCAGATGTGAAATGGTCATTCTGCTCCTCTACTATTCTTCAGAGCGACAGTCGGACTTGTTGATGGTTTTCTCTGCAGTCTGGGAGCCCAAAGACACTTTACATGTGTAAACCTTCTCCATGTTCCAGTCTGACGTCTGGATGGCCAGATAGCTGCTGATTTGGAAAGTCTGGTCCGCTTGCTGAACAGCGGTGCTGGTAGAGATCCCACTGCTCACTGGACTCCCACCAGCAAACCAGCTCACATCTGAAAAACCTTTTGTCTCTCTGGGCAGAACAGCGAGACAGGCAAGACTGGCTTTATTGGAACAAAGCTCAGCGCTGGACGGAGGGAAGACTGTGAGGACAGGAGGAGGGAGGCTGGAGCCTGAAAATACATGAAGGACGTTCATCACATGATTAGACATTAAAAATCACAAATTTAGAAACGATTATCTAAAATATGAGCAGTGGAAAACAAAATCTATCAAACTCATATTTATAAATACTTTGATTACTTCAGTTTCATTTTTATCTTGGCAATAAATTCATAAAGTCAACTTTTGTGTCTTATAACATGATATAATTCTATCAGTCACTGTGATATAAAACAGTATATCAGTCGTCTGTCTAACCACCAAAGAAAAAACTGTATTCAAATATGAAACAGCCATAATAATATTCAGCTACATCACAAGACCTGTAGTTTAGTGTTGACATCACAATGTGATAAACTCTTTAAAAACATCAAACTTGTCTGAAGTCATGAAAACAAAAGAACATAATCTATCAACTGTTACAAAGTAGTTTTTAGAAAATGTTTTAAATATATTGATCATTCACAGATCTTTACTTTGTCTCAACAACATCTGGCATCAAAGATGATGTAAAAAAAAATCAACTGGATCAATATTTTTTTTTAAATTAGCAACATTTAAAATGATGATTTTCTCTCAATATGTATCAGAAAGTGAAAATCTGTCCTGTTTCATGATGAGTTCAAAAGTACTTACCCGTCACAATCAGCTTGGTGCCTTGTCCGAATACCACAGTGATTCAGTTTGTACACATGGCCGTACAAAAACCTCCTGACTCTCACTGATGAGGGGAGTGGAACTGAAACATCCTGTTGAGACCAACTTTCACTGTCAACGTCTCGTTCACTTCATCAGCCTGCTTAGATTCACAACCACTGCTGACTTGAGGACTGATTCTCAGTCTGCTGCTGCATCCTTTTGTTTTCATGGTGGAGATGTTCAAAGTCCAGATGTGATCAGTGAATTCAGTCTGATGTTAATGATGAAAATGTTCTCCTTCAAAAGATCAACACTCAGACAGAGCAGCAGAATCTTGCATGAGTGTTATTAACTGCAGGGATGGTGTGAGAGTCATTTTATGGTGAACTTGCTGAAGCCGAAAGACGTCTTCAAACAATCAGATTTAATCAAACCAGCTGATTTAATGTTAAAGACATGATCAACCCTGTGTTTTGTTGACAGTGTGGAGGTCCTCCAGACACCACTGCTCTATGTGTGAATGTACAATTAGCCCTAACTCTAACCCTCCACCTTTCACAAACTGGACTTGAACATTTAATGACGGCATTCAAATACAGAAATGACCATAAATCCTGGTGATCACACAAAATAAAGGAATATATCATGTTTATAGATGCTGCATGTGATATAAGTACATGAACAGCTTTGTGTTCTTTTTGTTTGCCAACTTGTTGTATATTATCATGTTTTACAGACATACTGATTGATAAAGGTATTGACCGCATAATGAATGAGTTCAGTGATGAGAAAGCTTCATATGTAAAATCTTAATTTAAATTGGTCCTCCAAGAATAAATTCAAGATTCTGGTTTGTCGTCATTCACTAAATTCTCATGTAGGGCAGTTACAGAGAGCATTATTGTGTCAGAGACTGAAAAAGCAGAAGTAGGTAGTGAGGTTTTTGTCACAGTGTAAATCACTGTGATACCCACTCTGTGACAGACTTGTGATATGTTGTACAGTAATAGACTGCTGAGTCTCCCTCCTCCACATTGTTGATTATCAGACGATAATCTGATTGTGACTGATGAGTAGATGTGAACTTTGGAGAGGAGAAACCAGAACCATAGGTTGGAGCGCTGTTGGGATGATAAAAAAACAACACAAACTGAGGAACTCCTCCTGGAATCTGTTTATACCAGCGAGCAGCGCTGGTAGTAACAGTCCCCAGGTTACAGTCCATGGTGGCTGTCTCTCCTCTCCTCAGCGTCACAACAGGAGGCTTCTGTGTCACCACCGTCGCACCACTCACACCTGGAAACAACAAGATGACACGGAGTCAAGAGAAACACACAGACTGATGAACCCAACATGAGGTCAAAGCTGCAGTCAGTCAGCCTCCTTACATGTTAGAGCAGTGATGAGAGTGCAGAGGGTCCCCAGCATGTTGGCAGTGTGAGCTGTAAACGTCCCTTACTGTCCAGCTGAGAGGTGAGCAGGTTGGAGTGTGAGGAGAAGAGAGAGAGAAGCTTATAAAGACACTGAGGAGAGGAGAAGAGGAGGAGGAGGAGCTCCAACACTCAACACTGACTTCAATCATTCATAAACTAAATTGTGTTTGTGGTTTCACATCACATTTATAATTTCATATCCAAACTTATCAGGATTTGTTTAACTTCACATACAAGTATGTAAGGATTTAATATATTCACATCATGACGTCCTCTGATTCAATAATAATCACTTCTCATAACACAGAGATGTTTTTTTTTTTTATCTCTGTTGTCACATCATTCAAATAATCTGAAAAAAGGCCAACGAGATGATTAAACATGAAGAGAAGCAGGAGGGACGATCACTCTCACATCAGTTTGGATGTGCAGTTACAGTTTAAATGACAGATTCATAAGTTGTTAGGTTTCTGTCATCAGTCTCCTCAAGCTGTTTGAGTCCAGTCTAACGTCTCTGCACTATAGAAGCATTCAGAGATACTGACAATGTATAATGACACTACACTGAGAGGCTGTGGAGAGGCTGAGCAGCTACAAGAACCTCTGGACCAGCGACACAGGAAGTCAGTCACAGCTGGAGGTGCTGAGGGGTCAGTCTATAGAATGATGTCACAGTAAATGGTGTGTGACATTCATGGTTCTTTGCATTCATTTTAATGGCCACGTTAACATGTATCAATCGTTATTAAGGATAATTTCATATCAATTTGAAACGTCTTGTACTTCAGCAGACAGCAAACTGGAACACAAACACATTATAGTTCAAAGCAGCAACATCAGCTACAGTCAACAACAGCAAGGAGATGAAGAGGAGGAGAAACTCATCAGACTTACTTATAAAATAGCCCAATTTTGTAGGTTTTTGTGTTGGAGACACTTAATAAACTTTGTGCAGCGCTGTTGCTGACAAATTCTATATTATTTTCAGCCTTCTTGTAAATTCAGCATGTTATGGCCTGGTGTTAAGGGGTGCTGCAGCCCGCTCAGCACCTCTAGTTCCCTCATCCACGCTGGGGACCAACATTAACACTGGACCGACCTTCATCACTAACACATAAATCCTCTATGATGTTGCTTCTTTGCTCCTCTGTTGAGTTTACTTTAAGAAAAGTTATTAATAAAGAGATTTGAAAAGTAAATGAAACACATCATAGGTCTGTAAATCTATCTACTGACTGAACGTAGAACTTCTGTTTGCTCAGTTGAGCTTTTAACAACAGCCATGACTGTTTCTATATGAACTGTTAGCCTGCTGATGGACTTGTTACACAGAAACTGAGTGTTTCACAGCTTTTCTTTGGTCATCTGCAGTCGTCACTGTTTTGCGCCGGATTCACCACAAGAATCTAAAATTACCCAAGTTTCAGTCGAGGTTTGATAGAGTCTCAAAAAGAGGAAGTATCTAGTGAGGAGGTTTTTGTCACAGTGTAAATCACTGTGATACGTCCTCTTTAACAGAGTCGTCCGATGTCTTACAGTAATACACAGCAGAGTCTCCTGTCTCTGCTCTCTTTATGATGAACTGGTAATCTAAATGTGATGAGGCTTTAGAGTTGAATCGGTCTGAGGAGAATCCTGATCCAAAGTAGGGTGACCTGCCAGAGTAGTGAAATCTCAGAACATACTGAGGAGCTTCACCAGGAACCTGTTTATACCAACTGACACTAAATCCATCGTATCTCTGAATGTTGCAGTTGAGAACGACCTCTTGTCCTGTAGAAACTGCATGGACAGCAGGCGTCTGGGTCAGCACGATCACTGCATCAACATCTGTCAACACACACAGAGAAACACACGAGTGAGAGGTGTGTGTGTGCGAACATCTAGGCTGTAAAAGGAGAGAGAAGAACATCTTACATGTTAGAGCAGTGATGAGAGTGCAGAGGGTCCCCAGCATGTTGGCAGTGTGAGCTGTAAACGTCCCTTACTGTCCAGCTGAGAGGTGAGCAGGTTGGAGTGTGAGGAGAAGAGAGACTGAAGCTTATAAAGACACTGAGGAGAGGAGAAGAGGAGGAGGAGGAGCTCCAACACTCAACACTGACTTCAGTCATTCATAAACTAAATTGTGTTTGTGGTTTCACATCACATTTATAATTTCATACCTAAATTAATGACGATCACTCTCACATCAGTTTGTATGTGCAGTTACAGTTTAAATGACAGATTCATAAGTTGTTAGGTTTCTGTCATCAGTCTCCTCAAGCTGTTTGAGTCCAGTCTAACGTCTCTGCACTATAGAAGCATCCAGAGATACGTTTTTATTTCCCAAAACCATCCTGTGGAGCTGAATGAATTACCGCCCTGTGGTCCTCACATCAGTCTAGATAAAGTGTCCGTAGAGACTCATGCTTCCCCACCTCCTCTCAAAAGTGAGCCCAACCTTTAATCTGCTGCAGTTTGCCTGCAGGTAAAAACACTCAGTAGTGGACGCAGTGACGTCTGTATAAAATATCAATGATAATCATGAAGGAGAGATCACGATCAAAGATCATCCCGACATGGTCCTGTGGATACTGGACCTCCTCCTCAAAAGGGAGCAGTTTGTGAGGATCAACAGCTCCACCTCTCCTGTCATGATCACATCCACCAGCACCAGATGATGCTGCATTGGTCCACACCTCCAACAGCCACCGCCATTTCGAGGAGGAATCAAAGAAGCTGGAGCGTGAGGAAGATGATGGAGCTTCTCATAGGCTTCTAGAGGGAGGCTGACCCTGTCCCACAAATGACACTACACTGAGAGACTGTGGAGAGGCTGAGCAGCTGCAAGTACCTCTGGACCAGTGACGCAGGAAGTCAGTCACAGCTGGAGGTGCTGAGGGGTCAGCCTATAGAATGATGTCACAGTAAATGGTGTGTGACATTCAGGTTCTTTACATTCATTTTAATGGCCACGTTAACATGTATCAATCGTTATTAAGGATAATTTCATATCAATTTGAAACGTCTTGTACTTCAGCAGACAGCAAACTGGAACACAAACACATTATAGTTCAAAGCAGCAACATCAGCTTCAGTCAACAACAGCAAGGAGATGAAGAGGAGGAGAAACTCATCAGACTTACTTATAAAATCGCTCAATTTTGTAGATTGTTGTGTTGGAGACACTTAATAAACTTTGTGCAGCGCTGTTGCTGACAAATTCTATATTATTTTCAGCCTTCTTGTAAATTCAGCATGTTATGGCCTGGTGTTAAGGGGTGCTGCAGCCCCCTCAGCACCTCTAGTTCCCTCATCCACGCTGGGGACCAACATTAACACTGGACCGACCTTCATCACTAACACATAAATCCTCTATGATGTTGCTTCTTTGCTCCTTTGTTGACTTTACTTCAAGAAAAGTTATTAATAAAGAGATTTGAAAATCATCTGCAGTCATTAGTGTTTGGCACTGGATTCACCATAAGAATCTAAAATTACCCAAAGTCTCCAGGGCTGAGTCCTGATTTGATCGGGACTCTCTGTTTGAATATAAAAATACTGTTTTGTCCAACAATGACCTCGTTGTGTAAATGTGCTTGTATTTTTGTTTGTATTGTGTGTGCACATGAGTGTGTTTATGATTGTGTATGGTGGCTTCGTTTCAGTTGAGGTTTGATAGAGTCTCAAAAAGCAGAAGTATACAGTGAGGAGGTTTTTGTCACAGTGTAAATCACTGTGATACGTACTCCTTAGCAGAGTCGTCCCATGTGTTACAGTGATAGACTGCTGAGTCTCCCTCCTCCACATTGTTGATGATCAGACGATAATCTGATTCGGACTGATGAGTAGATGTGAACTTTGGAGAGGAGAAACCAGAACCGTAGGTTGGAGAGCTTTCACCGCGATAAAACCTCAGCACATACTGAGGAACTCCTCCTGGAATCTGTTTATACCACCAAGCATAATTGTTAGTAACAGTCCCCAGGTTACAGTCCAGGGTGGCTGTCTCTCCTCTCCTCAGCGTCACAACAGGAGGCTTCTGTGTCACCACCGTCGCACCACTCACACCTGGAAACAACAAGATGACACGGAGTCAAGAGAAACACACAGACTGATGAACCCAACATGAGGTCAAAGCTGCAGTCAGTCAGCCTCCTTACATGTTAGAGCAGTGATGAGAGTGCAGAGGGTCCCCAGCATGTTGGCAGTGTGAGCTGTAAACGTCCCTTACTGTCCAGCTGAGAGGTGAGCAGGTTGGAGTGTGAGGAGAAGAGAGACTGAAGCTTATAAAGACACTGAGGAGAGGAGAAGAGGAGGAGGAGGAGCTCCAACACTCAACACTGACTCCATTCACAGATAAATGACATCATATGATAATGTTTAGTGTAATTGTTTCTATCTAAAGGTTCATGTTTTCCTCCACTTGTATATCACAGTATGTTTAAACAGTATAAGCAGGGTGTAGAGTTCATGTGACTGTTCATCTCTCAAGATCTCAGCTTGATCGTCTTTCCAATAATTTGCTGTCGGTGAAGAAGAGCCATGTTAATGGAGACTCATCTATTGCAGACATGAATCATAAATCTACATGACATGCTGTCAGGTGAATGAATCACTTTTATTTGTCTGTGTTTTAGTTGCACAGGACAGAAATTAAAATGACGAGATGAATATTTTATAGAAGTGTTTGTGTAACAATCATCACTACACGTGCACCAGAGGAGTTGTATTAAAAAAAGATTTCTATTATTTTCTGATTTTAAATCATGAAAAGAGAATCTGCTTCAAACTCTGTCTATCTTAAATAACTTTAATATTTACTGTATTTAATGATTTTACAACAGTGTTAAAGATCGTAACTTGTGATCTGGTGGTTGACTTTTACTGTGAGCAAACTGTCTGTTTATGTAATAAGACATAAACTATCATCAAGAGAGATCTGAGGATTCATTTGAGAATCGAATAAAAGGGTTTAAAAAGTTTAAACATGTTGAAATATAGTGTGAATGTGGAAGTACAAGGAGGTCACAGAAAACATTTTCTGATGGCTTCACTCTCAGTCAAAATGTATCAGCAGGTCAAAAAGCAGAAGTATTCAGTGAGGAGGTTTTTGTCACAGTGTAAATCACTGTGATACGAACTCTTTAGCAGAGTCGTCCCATGTTGCACAGTGATAGACTGCTGAGTCTCCCTCCTCCACATTGTTGATGATCAGACGATAATCTGATTGTGACTGATGAGTAGATGTGAACTTTGGAGAGGAGAAACCAGAACCATACGTTGGAGAGCTTTCAGTGTGATAAAGCTTCAGCACAAACTGAGGAACTCCTCCTGGAATCTGTTTATACCAGCGAGGACCACTATCAGTAACAGTCCCCAGGTTACAGTCCAGGGTGGCTGTCTCTCCTCTCCTCAGCGTCACAACAGGAGGCTTCTGTGTCACCACCGTCGCACCACTCACACCTGGAAACAACAAGATGACACGGAGTCAAGAGAAACACACAGACTGATGAACCCAACATGAGGTCAAAGCTGCAGTCAGTCAGCCTCCTTACAGGTTAGAGCAGTGATGAGAGTGCAGAGGGTCCCCAGCATGTTGGCAGTGTGAGCTGAGAACGGCCTTGTGACTTGGAAAGTGAGCTCACTGCTGACAGATCAGAGGCTTTGGAGGATGAGGAGAGGAGGTGCTGGAGGAGCAATTTAATACAACACTGAAACTGAGAGTGACTGACAGGAGGAGGAGCTCTGCTTCAGTCTGCATGCTTTGTCACATGTGTTGCTCTCTTATCTTCTGCAAAGGGAAAAGTCTTTTCTGTCTCCATTATTGTCGACGTAGGAAACGTCTCCCCCCTGAGCCCAAAATATCACAACGTCATGATGTGAGAAAGACTTCCTGCAGTTTTATTGTCGTACATTTGTTTCTCTGCTCGCTTCTTAACACATGTGATTTAATTCAGTTCCCTCTGATCTTACAGAGAGCTGACACTTGACCTCTTCATTTACATGCAGCTATGAATAAGGAGAGGAGGCCTGCAGGTGCATCCTGGGAAGGAAGCGAGGGAGGAGTAGAGAGGTGACGCTTCACTGACGGAGGATGAAAACTCAGTTTCATTTGCTCATTTTATCTGATTTTTCTAACGTCTTCATTCTGGCAGGAAACTAAAACCAGACAAAGTAATATTACTCTCTATGATGTGATTTTATTTCAAATTAATATCTAATAATAAGAAAGTTTTCTGAATCTAAAGTCACATCAAGTGATAATTAAACAGAAATATGTCTGTAATCTAAGTGTCCTGAATTGACTCTACTGTGGAACATTAAAGTCTTTTAAATAAATACAAAGAGAAGTTTGTTCACAGTTTTTTTGTGTTTTTATTGAATGAGTCTTGAAAAAAGCAGCAGTGTCAAAGCTGAAACAACACCTCCACCTAACTGTCACAACATTTATTACAAGCATGCAGACACATCTCTTCTAACATGTGAACCTCGTCACGAGCAAACAGCACAAACAGTAAAGAAGCAGATGTGAAATGGTCATTCTGCTCCTCTACTATTCTTCAGAGCGACAGTCGGACTTGTTGATGGTTTTCTCTGCAGTCTGGGAGCCCAAAGACACTTTACATGTGTAAACCTTCTCCATGTTCCAGTCTGACGTCTGGATGGCCAGATAGCTGCTGATTTGGAAAGTCTGGTCCGCTTGCTGAACAGCGGTGCTGGTAGAGATCCCACTGCTCACTGGACTCCCACCAGCAAACCAGCTCACATCTGCAAAACCTTTCGTCTCTCTGGGCACAACAGCGAGACAGGCAAGGCTGGCTTTGTTGGACTGGAGCTCAGCGCTGGACGGAGAGAAGACTGTGAGGACAGGAGGAGGGAGGCTGCAACCTGAAAATACATGAAGGACATTCATCACATAACTAGACATTAAAAATCACTGATACAAAGCATGAGAGTAACAGATTCATGTGTTAGTTGTGTTGACAATATAACAAACACCATGAAGAAATAAAGCTTTTTAAATCTGCGATGAACAAATTTAGAAACGATTATCTAAAATATGAGCAGTGGAAAACAAAATCTATCAAACTCATGTTTATAAATACTTTGATTACTTCAGTTTCATTTTTATGTTGCAACAAATTCATAAAGTCAACTTTTGTGTCTTATAACATGATATAATTACATCAGTCACTGTGATAAATGACAGTATATCAGTCGTCTGTCTAACCACCAAAGAAAAAACTGTATTTAAATCTGAAACAGCCACAATAATATTCAGCTACATCACAAGACCTGTAGTTTAGTGTTGACATCACAATGTGATAAACTCTTTAAAAACATCAAACTTGTCTGAAGTCATGAAACAAAAGAACATAATCTATTAACTGTTACAAAGTAGTTTTAGAAAATGTTTTAAATATATTGATCATTCACAGATCTTTACTTTGCCTCAACAACATCTGGCATCAAAGATGATGTAAAACAAAAATCAACTGGATTAATATTTTTTAAATGAGCAACATTTAAAATGATGATTTTCTCTCAATATGTATCAGAAAGTGAAAATCTATCCTGTTTCATGATGAGTTCAAAAGTACTTACTCGTCACAATCAGCTTGGTGCCTTGTCCGAATACCACAGTGATTCAGTTTGTACACATGGCCGTACAAAAACCTCCTGACTCTCACTGATGAGGGGAGTGGAACTGAAACATCCTGTTGAGACCAACTTTCACTGTCAACGTCTCGTTCACTTCATCAGCCTGCTTAGATTCACACATATGAACATATATATTTATATATGTTGCATCCTTTTGTTTTCATGATGGAGATGTTCAAAGTCCAGATGTGATCATCAAACTGAGAAGAACAATCATGAAAATGTTCTCAGGATTCATCAAAGCTGAAGTGAGTCTCTCACTGAGGTTTTTGTCACGGTGTGAATCACTGTGATACAGTTTCATCAGCAGAGCCGTCCCATGTGTGACAGTAATACACAGCAGAGTCTCCTGTCTCTGCTCTCTTTATGGTGAACTGGTAATCTGTGTTTGATGAGGCATTAGAGTTGAATCGGTCTGAGGAGAATCCTGATCCAAAGCCGAGTGCACTGTCAGAATAGCGAAATGTCAGAGCAAACTGAGGAGCTTCACCAGGAACCTGTTTATACCATCTGACATAATTTCCATCATATCTCTGAATGTTGCAGTTGAGAACGACCTCTTGTCCTGTAGAAACTGTGTGGACAGCAGGCGTCTGGGTCAGCACGATCACTGCATCAACATCTGTCAACACACACAGAGAAACACACGAGTGAGAGGTGTGTGTGTGTGTGTGTGTGTGTGTGTGTGTGTGTGTGTGTGTGTGTGTGAACATCTGGGCTGTAAAAGGAGAGAGAAGAACATCTTACATGTTAGAGCAGTGATGAGAGTGCAGAGGGTCCCCAGCATGTTGGCAGTGTGAGCTGTAAACGTCCCTTACTGTCCAGCTGAGAGGTGAGCAGGTTGGAGTGTGAGGAGAAGAGAGACTGAAGCTTATAAAGACACTGAGGAGAGGAGAAGAGGAGGAGGAGGAGCTCCAACACTCAACACTGACTTCATTCACAGATAAACTAAATTGTGTTTGTGGTCTCTTTGCAACACAACTGTTGTGTTTTTATTGTATTAACCAAAACTACTGACTCTTGACTTTTATTAACTTAATGTGTCTGTAATGTTCTCTGTGAGGCTCTCTGGTCCACATTATAATAGTCATAATTTATCTATGTCCTATGGATTACTTTTGTTTCACATCCTTGGTTTTTTAGCTATTGCAATCTATAAAATCTTTTTTTTTTGTATTGTTAAAGCTTCAGATCATGTTTTCAGAACATCTTGACAAAGCAGAACTCGCCAGTTGGCTGACATTGTTACATTTACAGAAATTCAGCTAAATGTGTCTTGGCCTTAGAAATAAATAACTGAGACATCAAATGAAACATTTTGTTGTTTTAAAGTATACTTTATAAAAACTAAAGGGAAAGTGTGATATCCTTATCCTTAATGTCATGAACCTCAGAGGTCATTTAAGATTCATTGTGGGTTTAAAGGAGCACTGTCTAGTTTTAGGGAAGACAATTTAATCAGAAGAGAAAAATGTTCATTGACTGATTTTTTTTCTGCCTCAACAAACTGAATAACAAACTCTCTTTGTTTTCATGACTGAATAAACTGGATGAACAAAGTGACCTTAAAGAACAACACAGTTTCATACTGTTTTATTTTGTTTATATGTGGCGGACCCAGCCACCTTTCTTGCTTTAAACAGTGTTCAGGGACCTTATTTTCCTCTGAGAACAGCCTGTTTCTTCAGTTATGGAAAATATGATTATTTCTGTATTATCATCTTATTAATATTGTGAATATTACCTGTCTGAGTGTCTGGATTTTGTTTAAAAAATACTTAGTTGCCCTTTAAATAGTCCACAGTGTACACTCTCAGAAAATAAGGTACAGAATTGTACCTTTAGGGGTACAATGGCTTGTCACTGGGGCAGTACCCTCTGAAGGTACAATTTTGTACCCTTATTTTTAAGTACAAAAATGGACCTTTAAAAAGGGTACAAAATTGGCCTTTATAGGGTACAGTATAGTACCATTATTTATTTTATTTTATTTATTTTTTTGTATCTGGATTATACAAAAGACAAATACATTTTAAATTTATCAGAATATTTTTTATTTTCACATTTCAATTTCATTTAACTTTAAACAATGTAAAATTGTCCATTGCAGGCAAGTCCATTCTCCACCAACCTTAAAACTGCATACATGAAAATAACACTTGTGACAGAAGATCTTCACATGTCAGTTTTGTACATCTTTAAATACTATGTCAAAGTGTGACATATAAACTGTTATCCACAGAATAAGTGTCAAATACTTGGAACTTGGTATAGACGAGGCATGGTGGAGTCAATAGTGGTTTACTTGCCTAGTGACAGTTATTGGCAGAGGCGTATCACGTATCACCAAGGATCTAAATAGGTACTTTCTCGCATAAAAAAATATTAAAACTTAAGAAAGTGATGTATTAACAGCGCTAAAGCGAGAATTAAAACAGCTTTTAGCAGCTCTACCGCTGCCGGTTGCCACGAAATGCATTCTGGGAAACTTGCATACTGTATACTGCGGTGTGGACGGGCTCTTTGTCTGCCAGGCTGTAGGTAGCTGATTTTACTGTGCATCCATGGTTGGCCGTTTGTGAATATCATAATCTACAATATTGACTGGATGATTAGTAATTTTTCATACCTGCAAATCTGCTAAAAAAAAATATATATATATATATATATATTTCAAGGCTCCTCAAAAATGGCTTAGAAGTTAAAATCTTCATTGAATACTTAAGGAAACAGTGAAACCTTCACATTTAAAAAGTATAACTACTACTGAAGAAAGACTAAATAATTATTTAAACATATTAATATTTAGGCTACTGCCATTTGTAGAGCCTAATACAATTGTACCCCAGCATGTAGAAGAAAGGGTACATATATGTACCTTTTTGGCCCTCAAAAGGGTACAAATAGTTACCTTAAGGTCCAATAATGAGCTCTAGGGGGTACATTAGTGTAGATTGTACCTAGGGGTACAAAAAAGGACTCGTACTGTACCCCTATTTCTGAGAGTGTATACAGGCCGACACTCCTTAATTTTGGGTTGATATAGTTTTCTTCAGGTTGTGAAACATATATTTAGTCAAAGTATACCAATCAAGTAAAGTAAAAAGTAATCCTACCTTCTTAAATCACTTCCTACACACCGCTCTTCTTTTTCTTTTCACCAACATACCAATGTGCTTTATATAAGAGCAAACTGTGCTGATTGAAGTCTAGGAAACACAATCTGAACTTCTGTAGATGAATTGTTTTCAGCAGTGCAGCACTTTAACTTGTTTTCTTTTTGTATGAAGTGAGAGTATTTAGTTTAAATACTGTTATATTGACTGAAGAAAAGTTCTTCATAATTACTTTGAAAGAGTCAAAAAGTATTAAGCACTTATTGATAAATTATATGTAAAACTTGCATTTTAATTCTCTGTTGTGCACTTAAGTGTTTGTGGTTTCACATCACATTTATAACATATTCATAACCAAACTTATCAGGATTTGTTTAACTTCGCATAAAAGTATGTAAGGATTTAATATATTCACATCATGACGTCCTCTGATTCAAGAATAATCACTTTTCATAACACAGAGATGTTTTTTATCTCTGTTGTCACATCATTCAAATAATCAGAAAAAAGGCCAACGAGATGATTAAACATGAAGAGAAGCAGGAGGGACGATCACTCTCACATCAGTTTGGATGTGCAGTTACAGTTTAAATGACAGATTCATAAGTTGTTAGGTTTCTGTCATCAGTCTCCTCAAGCTGTTTGAGTCCAGTCTAACATCTCTGCACTATAGAAGCATTCAGAGATACTGACAATGTATAATGACACTAAGCTGAGAGGCTGTGGAGAGGCTGAGCAGCTACAAGTACCTCTGGACTCATTTGAATGGCCACGTTAACATGTATCTAATCATTATTAACAATAATTTGATATCAATTTTAAACGTCTTGTACTTCAACAGACAGCAAATTGGAACACAAACACATTATAGTTCAAAGCAACAACATCAACTACAGTCAACAACAGCAAGGAGATGAAGAGGAGGAGAAACTCATCAGACTTACTTATAAAATCGCTAAATTTTGTGGGTTGTTGTGTTGGAGACACTTTATAAACTTTGTGCAGCGCTGTTTCTGACAAATTCTATATTATTTTCAGCCTTCTTGTAAATTCAGCATGTTATGGCCTGGTGTTAAGGGGTGCTGCAGCCCCCTCAGCACCTCTAGTACCCTCATCCACGCTGGGAACCAACATTAACACTGGACCGACCTTCATCACTAACACATGAATCCTCTATGATGTCGCTTCTTTGCTCCTTTGTTGACTTTACTTCAAGAAAAAATAATGAATGAAGGGATTTGAAAAGTGAATGAAACACATCATAGATCTGTAAATCTATCTACTGACTGAACGTAGAACTTCTATTTGCTCAGTTGAGCTTTTAACAACAGCCATGACTGTTTCTATATGAACTGTTAGCCTGTTGATGGACTTGTTACACAGAAACTGAGTGTTTCACAGCTTTTCTTTGGTCATCTGCAGTCGTCACTGTTTTGCACTGGATTCACCAAAAGAATCTAAAATTACCCAAAGTCTCCGGGGCTGAGTCCTGATTTGATCGGGAATTTCTGTTTGAATATAAAAATACTGTTTTGTCCAACAATGACCTTGTTGTGTAAATGTGTTTGAATTTTTGTTTGTATTGTGTGTGCACATGAGTGTGTTTATGATTGTGTATGGTGGCTTCGTTTCAGCCGAGGTTGGCCAGAGTCTCAAAAAGAGGAAGTAGTTAGTGAGGAGGTTTTTGTCACAGTGTAAATCACTGTGATACCTCCTCTTTAGCAGAGGTGTCCCATGTAGCACAGTGATAGACTGCAGAGTCTCCCTCCTCCACATTGTTGATGATCAAACGATAATCTGAATTTGACTGATGAGTAGATGTGATCTTTGGAGAGGAGAAACCAGAACCGTACCCTGGAGACATATAGATGTACTGAAAATACAGCACATATTGAAGAACTCCTCCTGGAATCTGTTTATACCACCAAGCTCCTCTGTCAGTATAAGTCCCCAGGTTACAGTCCATGGTGGCTGTCTCTCCTCTCCTCAGCGTCACAACAGGAGGCTTCTGTGTCACCACCGTCGCACCACTCACACCTGGAAACAACAAGATGACACGGAGTCAAGAGAAACACACAGACTGATGAACCCAACATGAGGTCAAAGCTGCAGTCAGTCAGCCTCCTTACATGTTAGAGCAGTGATGAGAGTGCAGAGGGTCCCCAGCATGTTGGCAGTGTGAGCTGAGAACGGCCTTGTGACTTGGAAAGTGAGCTCACTGCTGACAGATCAGAGGCTTTGGAGGATGAGGAGAGGAGGTGCTGGAGGAGCAATTTAATACAACACTGAAACTGAGAGTGACTGACAGGAGGAGGAGCTCTGCTTCAGTCTGCATGCTTTGTCACATGTGTTGCTCTCTTATCTTCTGCAAAGGGAAAAGTCTTTTCTGTCTCCATTACTGTCGACGTAGGAAACGTCTCCCCCCTGAGCCCAAAATATCACAACGTCATGATGTGAGAAAGACTTCCTGCAGTTTTATTGTCGTACATTTGTTTCTCTGCTCGCTTCTTAACACATGTGATTTAATTCAGTTCCCTCTGATCTTACAGAGAGCTGACACTTGACCTCTTCATTTACATGCAGCTATGAATAAGGAGAGGAGGCCTGCAGGTGCATCCTGGGAAGGAAGCGAGGGAGGAGTAGAGAGGTGACGCTTCACTGACGGAGGATGAAAACTCAGTTTCATTTGCTCATTTTATCTGATTTTTCTAACGTCTTCATTCTGGCAGGAAACTAAAACCAGACAAAGTAATATTACTCTCTATGATGTGATTTTATTTCAAATTAATATCTAATAATAAGAAAGTTTTCTGAATCTAAAGTCACATCAAGTGATAATTAAACAGAAATATGTCTGTAATCTAAGTGTCCTGAATTGACTCTACTGTGGAACATTAAAGTCTTTTAAATAAATACAAAGAGAAGTTTGTTCACAGTTTTTTTGTGTTTTTATTGAATGAGTCTTGAAAAAAGCAGCAGTGTCAAAGCTGAAACAACACCTCCACCTAACTGTCACAACATTTATTACAAGCATGCAGACACATCTCTTCTAACATGTGAACCTCGTCACGAGCAAACAGCACAAACAGTAAAGAAGCAGATGTGAAATGGTCATTCTGCTCCTCTACTATTCTTCAGAGCGACAGTCGGACTTGTTGATGGTTTTCTCTGCAGTCTGGGAGCCCAAAGACACTTTACATGTGTAAACCTTCTCCATGTTCCAGTCTGACGTCTGGATGGCCAGATAGCTGCTGATTTGGAAAGTCTGGTCCGCTTGCTGAACAGCGGTGCTGGTAGAGATCCCACTGCTCACTGGACTCCCACCAGCAAACCAGCTCACATCTGCAAAACCTTTCGTCTCTCTGGGCACAACAGCGAGACAGGCAAGGCTGGCTTTGTTGGACTGGAGCTCAGCGCTGGACGGAGGGAAGACTGTGAGGACAGGAGGAGGGAGGCTGCAACCTGAAAATACATGAAGGACGTTCATCACATAACTAGACATTAAAAATCACTGATACAAAGCATGAGAGGAACAGATTCATGTGTTAGTTGTGTTGACAATATAACAAACACCATGAAGAAATAAAGCTTTTTAAATCTGCGATGAACAAATTTAGAAACGATTATCTAAAATATGAGCAGTGGAAAACAAAATCTATCAAACTCATGTTTATAAATACTTTGATTACTTCAGTTTCATTTTTATGTTGCAACAAATTAATAAAGTCAACTTTTGTGTCTTATAACATGATATAATTATTTCAGTCACTGTGATAAATGACAGTATATCAGTCGTCTGTCTAACCACCAAAGAAAAAACTGCATTTAAATTAGAAACAGCCGCAATAATATTCAGCTACATCACAAGACCTGTAGTTTAGTGTTGACATCACAATGTGATAAACTCTTTAAAAACATCAAACTTGTCTGAAGTCATGAAACAAAAGAACATAATCTATCAACTGTTACAAAGTAGTTTTTAGAAAATGTTTTAAATATATTGATCATTCACAGATCTTTACTTTGTCTCAACAACATCTGGCATCAAAGATGATGTAAAACAAAAATCAACTGGATCAATATTTTTTTAAATCAGCAACATTTAAAATGATGATTTTCTCTCAATATGTATCAGAAAGTGAAAATCT
The DNA here is from genome assembly GCA_039737535.1 of Lagodon rhomboides. NCBI lineage: Eukaryota > Metazoa > Chordata > Actinopteri > Spariformes > Sparidae > Lagodon > Lagodon rhomboides. Next base: position 11,258,789 of record CM077802.1, on the reverse strand, counting down.
GTCCTGTTTCATGATGAGTTCAAAAGTACTTACTCGTCACAATCAGCTTGGTGCCTTGTCCGAATACCACAGTGATTCAGTTTGTACACATGGCCGTACAAAAACCTCCTGACTCTCACTGATGAGGGGAGTGGAACTGAAACATCCTGTTGAGACCAACTTTCACTGTCAACGTCTCGTTCACTTCATCAGCCTGCTTATATATTTACATATATGAACATATGCATTTATATATGTTGTATTCTTTTGTTTTCATGATGGAGATGTTCAAAGTCCAGATGTGATCATCAAACTGAGAAGAACAATCATGAAAATGTTCTCAGGATTCATCAAAGCTGAAGTGAGTCTCTCACTGAGGTTTTTGTCACGGTGTGAATCACTGTGATACAGTTTCATCAGCAGAGCCGTCCCATGTCTGACAGTAATACACAGCAGAGTCTCCTGTCTCTGCTCTCTTTATGGTGAACTGGTAATCTGTGTTTGATGAGGCATTAGAGTTGAATCGGTCTGAGGAGAATCCTGATCCAAAGCCGAGTGCACTGTCAGAATAGCGAAATGTCAGAGCAAACTGAGGAGCTTCACCAGGAACCTGTTTATACCATCTGACAAAATTGGAATCATATCTCTGAATGTTGCAGTTGAGAACGACCTCTTGTCCTGTAGAAACTGTGTGGACAGCAGGCGTCTGGGTCAGCACGATCACTGCATCAACATCTGTCAACACACACAGAGAAACACACGAGTGAGAGGTGTGTGTGTGCGAACATCTAGGCTGTAAAAGGAGAGAGAAGAACATCTTACATGTTAGAGCAGTGATGAGAGTGCAGAGGGTCCCCAGCATGTTGGCAGTGTGAGCTGTAAACGTCCCTTACTGTCCAGCTGAGAGGTGAGCAGGTTGGAGTGTGAGGAGAAGAGAGACTGAAGCTTATAAAGACACTGAGGAGAGGAGAAGAGGAGGAGGAGGAGCTCCAACACTCAACACTGACTTCATTCACAGATAAACTACAGATCTTTATGCATTTTCACATCAGAGTTAATTTTATTTTTTTCCCTTTGTTTTGTTGTTGTTGCTGTCGTCTTTGGAGGCGTCATGGTGTCCCTTGCATCAGTCTTTATAACCTCAGAGGTGGTACAAATGCTCTTCTTCAGTGCAGTTCTGTTTCATTTGCGAGGGATAAAGTCAATATGATCACATGCTCAATACGTCTTCATTGATTTTCAGTCATGTTTTCTTACAGTTGTATATGACATTATGTACAGAGAACAGTGTAGAGTAAATATAGCTGTTTATCTCTTATCTCAGTTTCATCAGTTTTCTAAAACATCCTCTGATCACCCAACAACTTAGAATGTCCCATTGATTATAAGAAACACATCAATAATCTGTGAATATAGATGATAAATGGAGAGACAAAGTATTTTCTTTATTTATTTTGGTTTTAGAAATCCTTTTTGTTGGATAACAACACAGTTGAAATAATCTTTCCTTCAAGGGTTTAGTGTCGTCAGCATCACTACACGTGATTCGGAGGATTCCTCTCAAGAAGTATTTATCACATTCTGGAAATTTACATCGTACACATTTATATGAATCTGTAATGATGACTGACAGACCTTAATTTACTGTGAATGATGATTTTTGACATGATGTTTCTAGTGTGAATATTGTGTATGTGTAATAGACAACTACCACGAAGATAGTTTCAAGCATTTATGTGAATCCAATGAAAGAACTTTAAAAATATTCAATATATATACAGGAGAGTTAAAGAAAGTATCAACTGTTTGCAGACTCTTATTCAACATATGGCTGCCCCTCAAAAAGCAGAAGTATACAGTGAGGAGGTTTTTGTCACAGTGTAAATCACTGTGATACAACCTCATTAACAGAGCTGTCCCATGTGTGACAGTAATAGACTGCTGAGTCTCCCTCCTCCACATTGTTGATGATCAGACGATAATCTGATTGTGACTGATGAGTAGATGTGAACTTTGGAGAGGAGAAACCAGAACCGTAGTTTGGAGAGCTGCTGCTGTGAATAAAATACAACACAAACTGAGGAACTCCTCCTGGAATCTGTTTATACCAGCGAACGCCACTGGTAGTAACAGTCCCCAGGTTACAGTCCATGGTGGCTGTCTCTCCTGTCCTCAGCGTCACAACAGGAGGCTTCTGTGTCACCACCGTCGCACCACTCACACCTGGAAACAACAAGGTGACACAGAGTCAAGAGAAACACACCGACTGATGAACCCAACATGAGGTCAAAGCTGCAGTCAGTCAGCCTCCTTACATGTTAGAGCAGTGATGAGAGTGCAGAGGGTCCCCAGCATGTTGGCAGTGTGAGCTGTAAACGTCCCTTACTGTCCAGCTGAGAGGTGAGCAGGTTGGAGTGTGAGGAGAAGAGAGACTGAAGCTTATAAAGACACTGAGGAGAGGAGAAGAGGAGGAGGAGGAGCTCCAACACTCAACACTGACTTCAGTCATTCATAAACTAAACAGAGTTTGTTTTCACATGAACAGATTCAGAATTTTTCAAAAACCTTTTTCATAACTTCTGTTGTCCACAAAGAAGCCTTCATGTTTTTAGAAGTCTGTTGACGTCACCTGAGTAATAAATCCAGTCGTGTTATCACGTTAATTTTCTCTCTGCTTTCTTCTGTTTCTCCACTGATGACACTTAAAATACTCCTTCATGGGTTCATAGTTTAATGTTATATTGAACTGAACTCTTGAGGTTGTAAATAAGTCCAGTGAAAAGGTTTCAATTTGAAAGACGACATGTTGTAAATTCAAATGCTTACTTCATATTTATTGTAAGATGATCAATGTTTCATTATTTCTGATCGTTCTCATTTCTCTCAGCTCAGGTTTATCAGCAGGTTTCCACTAATTTGCTGTCCATGAAGTAGCACCATGTTAATGCAGGCCCCACAATTTAATTCACTGGAAACACATCATGAATCATTAAGTTGTGACATGTTGTCAGATCAATGAAACATTTGCATTTGGTTGTGTTTAAGCGGCAGGTGCCATAACTCTTCATTTTGTAACTTCTGTTTGTCAGATGATCTTTGAACTTGTTCATGAAGAAGGAAGAATGCTGTGAGAGGATTTATATCAAGAAGGGATTTGTCACATTATTTGTGTCAGCGAATGAGAAACTGTTACAGACTCTCTGTAACTTGATTCTTTTCTCCTGCATGACAAGAATCATTATTCATTTGTGTAAAGACTGATTTTTACAACAGTGTAGAGAGATCTTTACATTTATATTTACATTAAAGGCATTTAGCAGACGCTTTTGTCCAAAGCGACTTACAATAAGTACATTTGTCACAAGAAAGAAACCACAACATATCACCGTCTATAGAGTAAAAGAGAAAATCTTAACACATCTTAACTTGTGTTTTAGTGGTTGACTTTTACTGGTGAGCATATTGTTGTTCCATGTGTTAAAGTTTGTACACATGGCAAACTGTATAACTACCACTGAGAAAGATGTGAGGTTTTATTTGGGAATCGAATAAAAGTGTTTAGAAGTTTAAACATATTAAAATATACTGTGAATGTAAAAGTGCAGGGAGGTTACAGAAAACATTTTCTGATGGCTTCACTCTCAGTCAAAATGTATCAGCAGGTCAAAAAGCAGAAGTATTCAGTGAGGAGGTTTTTGTCACAGTGTGAATCACTGTGATACCCACTCTTTAGCAGAGCCGTCCCATGTTGCACAGTAATAGACTGCAGAGTCTCCCTCCTCCACATTGTTGATGATCAGACGATAATCTGATTGTGACTGATGAGTAGATGTGAACTTTGGAGAGGAGAAACCAGAACCATAGGTTGGAGAGCTTTCAGTGTGATAAAGCTTCAGCACAAACTGAGGAACTCCTCCTGGAATCTGTTTATACCAGCGAGGACCACTATCAGTAACAGTCCCCAGGTTACAGTCCAGGGTGGCTGTCTCTCCTCTCCTCAGCGTCACAACAGGAGGCTTCTGTGTCACCACCGTCGCACCACTCACACCTGGAAACAACAAGATGACACGGAGTCAAGAGAAACACACAGACTGATGAACCCAACATGAGGTCAAAGCTGCAGTCAGTCAGCCTCCTTACATGTTAGAGCAGTGATGAGAGTGCAGAGGGTCCCCAGCATGTTGGCAGTGTGTGCTGAGAACGGCCTTGTGACTTGGAAAGTGAGCTCACTGCTGACAGATCAGAGGCTTTGGAGGATGAGGAGAGGAGGTGCTGGAGGAGCAATTTAATACAACACTGAAACTGAGAGTGACTGACAGGAGGAGGAGCTCTGCTTCAGTCTGCATGCTTTGTCACATGTGTTGCTCTCTTATCTTCTGTAAAGGGAAAAGTCTTTTCTGTCTCCATTATTGTCGACGTAGGAAACGTCTCCCCCCTGAGCCCAAAATATCACAACGTCATGATGTGAGAAAGACTTCCTGCAGTTTTATTGTCGTACATTTGTTTCTCTGCTCGCTTCTTAACACATGTGATTTAATTCAGTTCCCTCTGATCTCACAGAGAGCTGACACTTGACCTCTTCATTTACATGCAGCTATAAATAAGGAGAGGAGGCCTGCAGGTGCATCCTGGGAAGGAAGCGAGGGAGGAGCAGAGAGGTGACGCTTCACTGACGGAGGATGAAAACTCAGTTTCATTTGATCATTTTATCAGATTTTTCTAACGTCTTCATTCTGGCAGGAAACTAAAACCAGACAAAGTAATATTACTCTGTATGATGTGATTTTATTTCAAATTAATATCTAATAACAAGAAAGTTTTCTGAATCTAAAGTCACATCAAGTGATAATTAAACAGAAATATGTCTGTTATCTAAGTGTCCTGAATTGACTCTACTGTGGAACATTAAAGTCTTTTAAATAAATACAAAGAGATGTTTGTTCACAGTTTTTTTGTGTTTTTATTGAATGAGTCTTGAAAAAAGCAGCAGTGTCAAAGCTGAAACAACACCTCCACCTAACTGTCACAACATTTATTACAAGCATGCAGACACATCTCTTCTAACATGTGAACCTCGTCACGAGCAAACAGCACAAACAGTAAAGAAGCAGATGTGAAATGGTCATTCTGCTCCTCTACTATTCTTCAGAGTGACAGTCGGACTTGTTGATGGTTTTCTCTGCAGTCTGGGAGCCCAAAGACACTTTACATGTGTAAACCTTCTCCATGTTCCAGTCTGACGTCTGGATGGCCAGATAGCTGCTGATTTGGAAAGTCTGGTCCGCTTGCTGAACAGCGGTGCTGGTAGAGATCCCAGTGCTCACTGGACTCCCACCAGCAAACCAGCTCACATCTGCAAAAGGCACAGACTGACTGGACAGACAGACCAGACTGGCTTTGTTGGACTGGAGCTCAGCGCTGGACGGAGGGAAGACTGTGAGGACAGGAGGAGGGAGGCTGGAGCCTGAAAATACATGAAGGACGTTCATCACATAACTAGACATAAAAAATCACTGATACAAAGCATGAGAGGAACAGATTCATGTGTTAGTTGTGTTGACAATATAACAAACACCATGAAGAAATGAAGCTTTTTAAATATGTGATGAACAAATTTAGAAACGATTATCTAAAATATGAGCAGTGGAAAACAAAATCTATCAAACTCATGTTTATAAATACTTTGATTACTTCAGTTTCATTTTTATCTTGGCAATAAATTCATAAAGTCAACTTTTGTGTCTTATAACATGATATAATTATTTCAGTCACTGTGATAAATGACAGTATATCAGTCGTCTGTCTAACCACCAAAGAAAAAACTGTATTTAAATTAGAAACAGCCACAATAATATTCAGCTACATCACAAGACCTGTAGTTTAGTTTTGACATCACAATGTGATAAACTCTTTAAAAACATCAAACTTGTCTGAAGTCATGAAACAAAAGAACATAATCTATCAACTGTTACAAAGTATTTTTTAGAAAATGTTTTAAATATATTGATCATTCACAGATCTTTACTTTGCCTCAACAACATCTGGCATCAAAGATGATGTAAAACAAAAATCAACTGGATCAATATTTTTTTAAAAATTAGCAACATTTAAAATGATGATTTTCTCTCAATATGTATCAGAAAGTGAAAATCTGTCCTGTTTCATGATGAGTTCAAAAGTACTTACTCGTCACAATCAGCTTGGTGCCTTGTCCGAATACCACAGTGATTCAGTTTGTACACATGGCCGTACAAAAACCTCCTGACTCTCACTGATGAGGGGAGTGGAACTGAAACTTCCTGTTGAGACCAACTTTCACTGTCAACGTCTCGTTCACTTCATCAGCCTGCTTATATATTTACATATATAAACATATGCATTTATATATGTTGTATTCTTTTGTTTTCATGGTGGAGATGTTCAAAGTCCACATGTGATCATCAAACTGAGAAGAACAATCATGAAAATGTTCTCAGGATTCATCAAAGCTGAAGTGAGTCTCTCACTGAGGTTTTTGTCACAGTGTAAATCACTGTGATACGTGCTCATTAGCAGAGTCGTCCCATGTGTGACAGTAATACACAGCAGAGTCTCCTGTCTCTGCTCTCTTTATGATGAACTGGAAATCTATGTTTGATGAGGCTTTAGAGTTGAATCGGTCTGAGGAGAATCCTGATCCAAAGCTGAGTGAACTGTCAGAATGGCGGAATTTAAGAACATACTGAGGAGCTTCACCAGGAACCTGTTTATACCATCTGACATAATTTCCAAAATGTCTCTGAATGTTGCAGTTGAGAACGACCTCTTGTCCTGTAGAAACTGTGTGGACAGCAGGCGTCTGGGTCAGCACGATCACTGCATCAACATCTGTCAACACACACAGAGAAACACAGGAGTGAGAGGTGTGTGTGTGTGTGTGCAAACATCTGGGCTGTAAAAGGAGAGAGAAGAACATCTTACATGTTAGAGCAGTGATGAGAGTGCAGAGGGTCCCCAGCATGTTGGCAGTGTGAGCTGTAAACGTCCCTTACTGTCCAGCTGAGAGGTGAGCAGGTTGGAGTGTGAGGAGAAGAGAGACTGAAGCTTATAAAGACACTGAGGAGAGGAGAAGAGGAGGAGGAGGAGCTCCAACACTCAACATGACTTCAGTCATTGATAAACTAAATTGTGTTTGTGGTCTCTTTGCAACACAACTGTTGTGTTTTTATTGTATTAACCAAAACTACTGACTCTTGACTTTTATTAACTTAATGTGTCTGTAATGTTCTCTGTGAGGCACTCTGGTCCACATTATAATAGTCATAATTTATCTATGTCCTATGGATTACTTTTGTTTCACATCCTTGGTTTTTTAGCTATTGCAATCTATCAAATCTTTTTTTTTTGTATTGTTAAAGCTTCAGATCATGTTTTCAGAACATCTTGACAAAGCAGAACTCGCCAGTTGGCTGACATTGTTACATTTACAGAAATTTAGCTAAATGTGTCTTGGCCTTAGAAATAAATAACTGAGACATCAAATGAAACATTTTGTTGTTTTAAAGTATACTTTATAAAAACTAAAGGGAAAGTGTGATATCCTTATCCTTAATGTCATGAACCTCAGAGGTCATTTAAGATTCATCGTGGGTTTAAAGGAGCACTGTCTAGTTTTAGGGAAGACAATTTAATCAGAAGAGAAAAATCTTCACCTTCCACCTTTCTTGATTTAAACAGTGTTCAGGGACCTTATTTTCCTCTGAGAACAGCCTGTTTCTTCAGTTATGGAAAATATGATTATTTCTGTATTGTCATCTTATTAATATTGTAAATATTACCTGTCTGAGTGTCTGGATTTTGTTTAAAAAATACATAGTTGCCTTTTAAATAGTCCACAGTGTATACAGGCCGACACTCCTTAATTTTGGGTTGATATAGTTTTCTTCAGGTTGTGAAACATATATTTAGTAAAAGTATACCAATCAAGTAAAGTAAAATGTAATCCTACCTTCTTAAATCACTTCCTACACACCGCTATTCTTTTTCTTTTCACCAACATACCAATGTGCTTTATATAAGAGCAAACTGTGCTGATTGAAGTCTAGGAAACACAATCTGAACTTCTGTAGATTAATTGTTTTCAGCAGTGCAGCACCTTAACTTGTTTTCTTTTTGTATGAAGCGAGAGTATTTAGTTTAAATACTGTTATACTGACTGAAGAAAAGTTCTTCATAATTAGTTTGAAAGAGTCAGAAAGTATTAAACACTTATTGATAAATTATATGTAAAACTTGCATTTTAATTCTCTGTTGTGCACTTCAGGAGGTTCAAAAGGGTTATTTTTTTTATAGTACCATTACAGTGAATCATGATGTGCTGAGATCTTTAAAAAAGAGGAAGTATTGAGTGAGGAGGTTTTTGTCATAGTGTAAATCACTGTGATACGTACTCCTTAGCAGAGTCGTCCCATCTGTGACAGTAATACACTGCAGAATCTCCCTCCTCCACATTGTTAATGATCAGGCGATAACCTGTTGTTGATTGAAAATTGCATCTGAATTTTGGAGAGGAGAAACCAGAGCCATACTTTGGAGCACTCCAGCCCTTATCAAACACCAAGACAAACTGAGGAGCTCCTCCAGGAATCTGTTTGTACCAGCGAGCTCCATCTAAAGTAGCAGCCGGCCCACAGTCAATGGTGGCTGTCTCTCCTCGCCTCAGCGTCACAACAGGAGGCTTCTGTGTCACCACCGTCGCACCACTCACACCTGGAAACAACAAGATGACACGGAGTCAAGAGACTGATGAACCCAACATGAGGTCAAAGCTGCAGTCAGTCAGCCTCCTTACATGTTAGAGCAGTGATGAGAGTGCAGAGGGTCCCCAGCATGTTGGCAGTGTGAGCTGTAAACGTCCCTTACTGTCCAGCTGAGAGGTGAGCAGGTTGGAGTGTGAGGAGAAGAGAGACTGAAGCTTATAAAGACACTGAGGAGAGGAGAAGAGGAGGAGGAGGAGCTCCAACACTCAACACTGACTTCATTCACAGATATATGTCAACATATGATAGTGTTCATTGTAACTGTATCTGTTTAAAGGTTCATGTTTTCCTCCACTTGTATATCACAGTATGTTTAAACAGTATAAGCAGGGTGTAGAGTTCATGTGACTGTTCATCTCTCAAGATCTCAGCTCGATCGTCTTTCCAATAATTTGCTGTCGGTGAAGAAGAGCCATGTTAATGGAGACTCATCTATTGCAGACATGAATCATAAATCTACATGACATGCTGTCAGGTGAATGAATCACTTTTATTTGTGTGTGTTTTAGTTGAACAGGACAGAAATTAAAATGACGAGATGAATATTTTATAGAAGTGTTTGTGTAACAATCATCACTACACGTGCACCAGAGGAGTTGTATTAAAAAAAAGATTTCTATTATTTTCTGAATTTAAATCATTAAAAGAGAATCTGCTTCAAACTTTCTCTATCTTAAATAACTTTAATATTTACTGTATTTAATGATTTTACAACAGTGTTAAAGATCGTAACTTGTGATCTGGTGGTTGACTTTTACTGTGAGCAAACTGTCTGTTTATGTAATAAGACATAAACTATCATCAGAGAGATCTGAGGATTCATTTGAGGATCGAATAAAAGGGTTTAAAAAGTTTAAACATGTTAAAATATACTGTGAATGTGGAAGTACAAGGAGGTCACAGAAAACATTTTCTGATGGCTTCACTCTCAGTCAAAATGTATCAGCAGGTCAAAAAGCAGAAGTATTCAGTGAGGAGGTTTTTGTCACAGTGTAAATCACTGTGATACACGCTCTTTAACAGAGGTCGTCCCATGTGTCACAGTGATAGACTGCTGAGTCTCCCTCCTCCACATTGTTGATGATCAGACGATAATCTGATTGTGACTGATGAGTAGATGTGAACTTTGGAGAGGAGAAACCAGAACCATAGGTTGGAGAGCTATCAGTGTGATAAAACTTCAGCACAAACTGAGGAACTCCTCCTGGAATCTGTTTATACCAGCGAGCTCCACTATCAGTAACAGTCCCCAGGTTACAGTCCATGGTGGCTGTCTCTCCTCTCCTCAGCGTCACAACAGGAGGCTTCTGTGTCACCACCGTCGCACCACTCACACCTGGAAACAACAAGATGACACGGAGTCAAGAGAAACACACAGACTGATGAACCCAACATGAGGTCAAAGCTGCAGTCAGTCAGCCTCCTTACATGTTAGAGCAGTGATGAGAGTGCAGAGGGTCCCCAGCATGTTGGCAGTGTGAGCTGAGAACGGCCTTGTGACTTGGAAAGTGAGCTCACTGCTGACAGATCAGAGGCTTTGGAGGATGAGGAGAGGAGGTGCTGGAGGAGCAATTTAATACAACACTGAAACTGAGAGTGACTGACAGGAGGAGGAGCTCTGCTTCAGTCTGCATGCTTTGTCACATGTGTTGCTCTCTTATCTTCTGCAAAGGGAAAAGTCTTTTCTGTCTCCATTATTGTCGACGTAGGAAACGTCTCCCCCCTGAGCCCAAAATATCACAACGTCATGATGTGAGAAAGACTTCCTGCAGTTTTATTGTCGTACATTTGTTTCTCTGCTCGCTTCCTAACACATGTGATTTAATTCAGTTCCCTCTGATCTTACAGAGAGCTGACACTTGACCTCTTCATTTACATGCAGCTATAAATAAGGAGAGGAGGCCTGCAGGTGCATCCTGGGAAGGAAGCGAGGGAGGAGCAGAGAGGTGACGCTTCACTGACGGAGGATGAAAACTCAGTTTCATTTGATCATTTTATCAGATTTTTCTAACGTCTTCATTCTGGCAGGAAACTAAAACCAGACAAAGTAATATTACTCTGTATGATGTGATTTTATTTCAAATTAATATCTAATAACAAGAAAGTTTTCTGAATCTAAAGACACATATTCAAGTGATAATTAAACAGAAATATGTCTGTTATCTAAGTGTCCTGAATTGACTCTACTGTGGAACATTAAAGTCTTTTAAATAAATACAAAGAGATGTTTGTTCACAGTTTTTTGTGTTTTTATTGAATGAGTCTTGAAAAAAGCAGCAGTGTCAAAGCTGAAACAACACCTCCACCTAACTGTCACAACATTTATTACAAGCATGCAGACACATCTCTTCTAACATGTGAACCTCGTCACGAGCAAACAGCACAAACAGTAAAGAAGCAGATGTGAAATGGTCATTCTGCTCCTCTACTATTCTTCAGAGCGACAGTCGGACTTGTTGATGGTTTTCTCTGCAGTCTGGGAGCCCAAAGACACTTTACATGTGTAAACCTTCTCCATGTTCCAGTCTGACGTCTGGATGGCCAGATAGCTGCTGATTTGGAAAGTCTGGTCCGCTTGCTGAACAGCGGTGCTGGTAGAGATCCCACTGCTCACTGGACTCCCACCAGCAAACCAGCTCACATCTGCAAAAGGCACAGACTGACTGGGCACAGACAGACGGCAGACTGGCTTTGTTGGACTGGAGCTCAGCGCTGGACGGAGGGAAGACTGTGAGGACAGGAGGAGGGAGGCTGGAGCCTGAAAATACATGAAGGACGTTCATCACATAACTAGACATTAAAAATCACTGATACAAAGCATGAGAGTAACAGATTCATGTGTTAGTTGTGTTGACAATATAACAAACACCATGAAGAAATAAAGCTTTTTAAATCTGCGATGAACAAATTTAGAAACGATTATCTAAAATATGAGCAGTGGAAAACAAATCTATCAAACTCATGTTTATAAATATTTTGATTACTTCAGTTTCATTTTTATGTTGGCAACAAATTCATAAAGTCAACTTTTGTGTCTTATAACATGATATAATTATATCAGTCACTGTGATAAATGACAGTATATCAGTCGTCTGTCTAACCACCAAAGAAAAAACTGTATTTAAATCTGAAACAGCCGCAATAATATTCAGCTACATCACAAGACCTGTAGTTTAGTGTTGACATCACAATGTGATAAACTCTTTAAAAACATCAAACTTGTCTGAAGTCATGAAACAAAAGAACATAATCTATCAACTGTTACAAAGTAGTTTTTAGAAAATGTTTTAAATATATTGATCATTCACAGATCTTTACTTTGTCTCAACAACATCTGGCATCAAAGATGATGTAAAACAAAAATCAACTGGATCAATATTTTTTTTAAATCAACAACATTTAAAATGATGATTTTCTCTCAATATGTATCAGAAAGTGAAAATCTGTCCTGTTTCATGATGAGTTCAAAAGTACTTACTCGTCACAATCAGCTTGGTGCCTTGTCCGAATACCACAGTGATTCAGTTTGTACACATGGCCGTACAAAAACCTCCTGACTCTCACTGATGAGGGGAGTGGAACTGAAACATCCTGTTGAGACCAACTTTCACTGTCAACGTCTCGTTCACTTCATCAGCCTGCTTATATATTTACATATATGAACATATGCATTTATATATGTTGTATTCTTTTGTTTTCATGGTGGAGATGTTCAAAGTCCAGATGTGATCATCAAACTGAGAAGAACAATCATGAAAATGCTCTCAGGATTCATCAAAGCTGAAGTGAGTCTCTCACTGAGGTTTTTGTCACGGTGTGAATCACTGTGATACAGCTTCATTAGCAGAGTCATCCAAATGTCTGACAGTAATACACAGCAGAGTCTCCTGTCTCTGCTCTCTTTATGGTGAACTGGTAATCTATGTTTGATGAGGCTTTAGAGTTGAATCGGTCTGAGGAGAATCCTGATCCAAAGCTGAGTGAACTGCTAGTATAGTGAAATCTCAGAACAAACTGAGGAGCTTCACCAGGAACCTGTTTGTACCAACTGACATAATTTCGAATCATATCTCTGAATGTTGCAGTTGAGAACGACCTCTTGTCCTGTAGAAACTGTGTGGACAGCAGGCGTCTGGGTCAGCACGATCACTGCATCAACATCTGTCAACACACACAGAGAAACACAGGAGTGAGAGGTGTGTGTGTGTGTGTGCAAACATCTGGGCTGTAAAAGGAGAGAGAAGAACATCTTACATGTTAGAGCAGTGATGAGAGTGCAGAGGGTCCCCAGCATGTTGGCAGTGTGAGCTGTAAACGTCCCTTACTGTCCAGCTGAGAGGTGAGCAGGTTGGAGTGTGAGGAGAAGAGAGACTGAAGCTTATAAAGACACTGAGGAGAGGAGAAGAGGAGGAGGAGGAGCTCCAACACTCAACACTGACTTCATTCACAGATAAACTACAGATCTTTATGCATTTTCACATCAGAGTTAATTTTATTTTTTTCCCTTTGTTTTGTTGTTGTTGCTGTCGTCTTTGGAGGCGTCATGGTGTCCCTTGCATCAGTCTTTATAACCTCAGAGGTGGTACAAATGCTCTTCTTCAGTGCAGTTCTGTTTCATTTGCGAGGGATAAAGTCAATATGATCACATGCTCAATACGTCTTCATTGATTTTCAGTCATGTTTTCTTACAGTTGTATATGACATTATGTACAGAGAACAGTGTAGAGTAAATATAGCTGTTTATCTCTTATCTCAGTTTCATCAGTTTTCTAAAACATCCTCTGATCACCCAACAACTTAGAATGTTCCATTGATTATAAGAAACACATCAAATAATCTGTGAATATAGATGATAAATGGAGAGACAAAGTATTTTCTTTATTTTAGAAGGTTTTAGAAATCCTTTTTGTTGGATAACAACACAGTTGAAATAATCTTTCCTTCAAGGGTTTAGTGTCGTCAGCATCACTACACGTGATTCGGAGGATTCCTCTCAAGAAGTATTTATCACATTCTGGAACATTTACATCGTACACGTTTATATAAATCTGTAATGATGACTGACAGACCTTAATTTACTGTGAATGATGATTTTTGACATGATGTTTCTAGTGTGAATATTGTTTATGTGTAATAGACAACTACCACGAAGATAGTTTCAAGCATTTATGTGAATCCAATGAAAGAACTTTAAAAATATTCAATATATATACAGGAGAGTTAAAGAAAGTATCAACTGTTTGCAGACTCTTATTCAACATATGGCTGCCCCTCAAAAAGCAGAAGTATACAGTGAGGAGGTTTTTGTCACAGTGTAAATCACTGTGATACAACCTCATTAACAGAGCTGTCCCATGTGTGACAGTAATAGACTGCTGAGTCTCCCTCCTCCACATTGTTGATGATCAGACGATAATCTGATTGTGACTGATGAGTAGATGTGAACTTTGGAGAGGAGAAACCAGAACCATAGGTTGGAGAGCTGTCAGCTGTGAATAAAACTACAGCACAAACTGAGGAACTCCTCCTGGAATCTGTTTATACCAGCGAGCGACCACTGTTAGTAACAGTCCCCAGGTTACAGTCCATGGTGGCTGTCTCTCCTCTCCTCAGCGTCACAACAGGAGGCTTCTGTGTCACCACCGTCGCACCACTCACACCTGGAAACAACAAGATGACACGGAGTCAAGAGACTGATGAACCCAACATGAGGTCAAAGCTGCAGTCAGTCAGCCTCCTTACATGTTAGAGCAGTGATGAGAGTGCAGAGGGTCCCCAGCATGTTGGCAGTGTGAGCTGTAAACGTCCCTTACTGTCCGGCTGAGAGGTGAGCAGGTTGGAGTGTGAGGAGAAGAGAGACTGAAGCTTATAAAGACACTGAGGAGAGGAGAAGAGGAGGAGGAGGAGCTCCAACACTCAACACTGACTTCAGTCATTCATAAACTAAACAGAGTTTGTTTTCACATGAACAGATTCAGAATTGTTTCAAAAACCTTTTTCATAACTTCTGTTGTCCACAAAGAAGCCTTCATGTTTTTAGAAGTCTGTTGACGTCACCTGAGTAATAAATCCAGTCGTGTTATCACGTTAATTTTCTCTCTGCTTTCTTCTGTTTCTCCACTGATGACACTTAAAATACTCCTTCATGGGTTCATAGTTTAATGTTGTATTGAACTGAACTCTTGAGGTTGTAAATAAGTCCAGTGAAAAGGTTTCAATATCAAAGACGACATGTTGTAAATTCAAATGCTTACTTCATATTTGTTCTAAGATGATCAATGTTTCATTATTTCTGATCGTTCTCATTTCTCTCAGCTCAGGTTTATCAGCAAGTTTCCACTAATTTGCTGTCCAGTGAAGTAGCACCATGTTAATGCAGGCACAAGTGTCCAAGTGTTTGTGTGACATGCAGCAGAGGATTGAATCAAGAGGGATTTGTTACATTATTTGTGTCAGTGAATGAGAATGTAGAAGTTGATTCTTTTCTCCTGCACGACAAGAATCATTATTTGGTGTGAAGACTGATTTTTACAACAGTGTAGAGATATCTTAACTTGTGTTTAAGTGGTTGACTTTTACTGGTGAGTATATTGTTGTTCCATGTGTTAAAGTTTGTACACATGGCAAACTGTATAACTACCACTGAGAAAGATGTGAGGATTTATTTGGGAATCGAATAAAAGGGTTTAGGAGTTTAAACATATTAAAATATACTCTGAATGTAAAAGTGCAGGGAAGTTACAGAAAACATTTTCTGATGGCTTCACTCTCAGTCAAAATGTATCAGCAGGTAGAAAAGCAGAAGTATTCAGTGAGGAGGTTTTTGTCACAGTGTGAATCACTGTGATACCCACTCTTTAGCAGAGCCGTCCCATGTAGCACAGTAATAGACTGCAGAGTCTCCCTCCTCCACATTGTTGATGATCAGACGATTATCTGATTGTGACTGATGAGTAGATGTGAACTTTGGAGAGGAGAAACCAGAACCATAGGTTGGAGAGCTTTCGGTGTGATAAAACTTCAGCACAAACTGAGGAACTCCTGCAGGAATCTGTTTATACCAGCGAGCGACACTATCTAGTAACAGTCCCCAGGTTACAGTCCATGGTGGCTGTCTCTCCTCTCCTCAGCGTCACAACAGGAGGCTTCTGTGTCACCACCGTCGCACCACTCACACCTGGAAACAACAAGATGACACGGAGTCAAGAGAAACACACAGACTGATGAACCCAACATGAGGTCAAAGCTGCAGTCAGTCAGCCTCCTTACATGTTAGAGCAGTGATGAGAGTGCAGAGGGTCCCCAGCATGTTGGCAGTGTGAGCTGAGAACGGCCTTGTGACTTGGAAAGTGAGCTCACTGCTGACAGATCAGAGGCTTTGGAGGATGAGGAGAGGAGGTGCTGGAGGAGCAATTTAATACAACACTGAAACTGAGAGTGACTGACAGGAGGAGGAGCTCTGCTTCAGTCTGCATGCTTTGTCACATGTGTTGCTCTCTTATCTTCTGTAAAGGGAAAAGTCTTTTCTGTCTCCATTATTGTCGACGTAGGAAACGTCTCCCCCCTGAGCCCAAAATATCACAACATCATGATGTGAGAAAGACTTCCTGCAGTTTTATTGTCGTACATTTGTTTCTCTGCTCGCTTCCTCATACATGTGATTTAATTCAGTTCCCTCTGATCTTACAGAGAGCTGACACTTGACCTCTTCATTTACATGCAGCTATAGATAAGGAGAGGAGGCCTGCAGGTGCATCCTGGGAAGGAAGAGAGGGAGGAGCAGAGAGGTGACGCTTCACTGACGGAGGATGAAAACTCAGTTTCATTTTATCTATTTACAACTACTCAACTACTGAAAGCAACTAACACCAGTCAAAGTAATTTTAATCTCTATGTTGTACTTTTATTTCACATCAACACTTAATGACAGTGTAGCTTTTTCTAAATCTAAATATTCATATTCAAGTAATAATTTAATAGAAATATGTCTGTTATCTAAATGTCCTGGATTAACTGTAATTATCACTGAGATGAACATCAGGAGAGAAATAAAATCAAGTGAAGGTGATGAAATTCTTGACCACAGTTTTGTTAAAGTTTTTTATTGAATGAGTCTTGAAAAAAGCAGCAGTGTCAAAGCTGAAACAACACCTCCACCTAACTGTCACAACATTTATTACAAGCATGCAGACACATCTCTTCTAACATGTGAACCTCGTCACGAGCAAACAGCACAAACAGTAAAGAAGCAGATGTGAAATGGTCATTCTGCTCCTCTACTACTCTCATATTCATTTGATCTGACCATCACGTAGAAATTTTGATATATGTCTAAAACATACAAATTAAACACACCCGGTTTGCGAGAACGTACAATGCCATCATTGTATTCGGGCAACCCGGCTGCCACCTGCTGGTGACGAATGTCTTGGGTATGTTTGATTTGTGTCGCTTCGTGTGCTCGCTGGTTGGTGCATTACAGAAGTGATAGTTAAGGTTTTTTTTAACGACAATGCAAGCATCTTCCCAACATTCAGGTCCGACTGCAGGCAGGGAGGGACAGCAAGTTATCTACATCAGCAATAATATTTCGTATTTCATTTCAGTTACAGAGTTGACTTTTTCTCCCCCAACATCAACAAGTTGCTTTGGGAAGAAGAAATGTTTGTTTCCATCGCGTTATTATAACCTTCTCAAATAACACACTCAGACGCCAGTACTTCCCTACTGTCCAGGCAGGTGAAGGGAAAACTAAAAAGGTCAGATGTGTATGAAAGTATCTAAAAAATAATAAACACAGAATGTTGTAAAAAAAAAAGTTTAATTATTTTTCATTTAATTGTGCGAGAGAAAAAGTGCAGGTTGAATCCAAATCCAAAACCAATCAATAACGCAGATCATACTGATTATACAGAATTAATTTTGCATTATTTTTTTTATCTGGACTTTACATTCACATGAGAGTAATAGCAATACTTAGCATAGCTACAGTCAATTTTTTATGACATTCATTATAAAGTATAAGGCTATCGCTACATTTCATACATTGATGTTTTGAAACAGGCTCGACAAAATGTTCATCAAAACGGTCGAGGAAAAAGCACACAGACCGAACGATAAGTAAAAAAGGTGACTCCATTAATTGGTTTATGTCATGAGAATTACAGTCAATTAAGAATTCCTCAAAGGTGCATTTTAATGATGTGCGATGCAGAAGAGTGGGCGTCAAGCAGAGCTGAATTTTCACACGTTCGATCTCATACAGCATCTCATCGTAGTGTCATAGTTGGCAAAAAAAGGCACACCGTGACCTCGGCTCGCTGAGCTCTACTGTATCGCACAGGACTTCTTTTCTTCCGGTCCTCCATCCGCTTCGTCAGATGGAACTTCTGGTTCTGTACAACTTGGTTTCGTCTTCTTCTTCTTCATCTCCACCTCCTCCTCCGGATAAAACGGAGTGTCCACCTCCGGATAAAACGGAGTCTCCAAGATGGCTTGGTTTTTCTCCGATGTCAGCAGCCCTTCGCACAGGGAGTCATGAATCTTCTGCCACGAGTCCATCTCTGAGCGCCACAGTGCAGCTCTGGCTCTGATGAACTGTGAGACTTCGGTCTCGCTGCCTTTGGCCAGACTGATGCTGTCTTTACAGATGAAGAAGATGTCCATGCCGACGAAAAGAGCGTTGACCGCGATGAGACCGACCCTGGCTGACTTGGAGAGGGCGAGAGGCCCTTTGACGGCCGCCTGGCCGATATCTGGGATGTCTGCCGCCACCCTCGGCACATTACGCATGGCTTTACCTTCCTGCACTGCCACTCTGCCAGCACTTGCAATCAGCTCCTCACTTTTTAACATCTTGACAGCAGAAGCAGTATCGACAAGTGAATCAATCCCTTTTCCAATTGCACCAGCTTTACAAAGCAACTTGCCTACTCCCAGAGCCACACCTAGCTGGCTTGTTTCCCTTTGAGAGACCTCTTCCAGACAATCCTGGAGACTCTGCACATCCTCCATGAAGCTCTGGAAGACCTCACTGGCTTTCTTTTGCTGTGTGCGGTTTACTCCAATCTCTGTGGCGGTGGTGACGAGACTGTTGACTCCGCTGGTTATTCCCAGGCCCATCCCGGTCAGCGTCAGACCGAGGGACACTCCGAACGTGACAGGGATTAACGCCAAGCCAACAATGGAAAGCACACCCCCTACCGCCCCCACCGAGCTGCCCGCAACACTGGAGATCCTCGCCCCCTTATTCATCCTGTCCAGCTGGACAGCAATCTCCTCCATGTCCTGCAGAAACTGCAGCATCCTGGGCTGACGGCCGCTGAACTCGCTGATGAAGCCATGACACGAGTCTTCTTGGAACAAGAACACCATGCGGAAGTGCTGGTTCATCCTGATGAAGAGAAACGAGGAGATGAAGAAAGAAGGATGAAGACGACACATCTCAAAAGGTTTGCATCGTACAGTATGAAAAAAATGGTTAGGGATTCGGGGTCTGTTGTTGTCTTTTCTTGAAGCACGACCTTTTCTGAGAAGTTCTGACCCCTGCTGGACAAGACGCAAACTGTCTCCAACTCTTGACAGGCCTGACACGTGATGTTTAGGGCCAGAACGAGGGGTAATGCTCACCTGATATCATCAAGCTGATTGATGTGGTAAAGCATCCTCTGTACATCATCTTCAGACAAACCCACATCAAGGTCCACCACAGTGTTCAGGGTCATCTTCGGGCAACAGTCACTGAAAGAGCTGCAAAAGTTTTATACAGTTATATTAACATCCTGAAATAAATGTTATTTTGAAAAACGTGTATATCATTTTGAAGCAGAGTGATGTCACCTTTTCTCCATCTTGCCACAGATAATCTGGGTGGTCTGGATGTATCTGTCCAGCTGATACGACAGCGCTTCCACATTCTGCAGTCGGGGAAGGAAGAAGACGCCTGCGTCCCTTTTAAACTGGAGGAGGAGGGGGCAGCTGAGCCGTGCCGCCGCGATGACGACCTGGACGTGCTCGAGGCTGATCCCCTCTGGCAGGCGTAACACCCGGTTCCCCTCCGTGAACACGTGAAGTGAGGTGACCGCCAGCTTCTCCACCGCGTCCAGGAAGCGGTGCAGCGTCTCCAGGCCCTCCTGGGTGTCCTTCAACACAGCAGCCAGCTCCTTCTCCAGCTCTGCACGCCTGCCGTCTGCGGTCACCTGGGTCACCTTGCTCTTCATATATTCCACAAAGGCTTTACCTTTGCTCTCTGACTGGGTAAAATGGCTGATGTTCAGGTCGATGCCGTCAGCCCTGTCCTTGATGTCCATCATCATTTGCAACTCTGACTCCCTCCTGAGGATCCATTTAGAGATCCTCTCACAGAAGCCCCTCACTGTGTCAATGTAGGTGAGGGTATCTGCCGTGTAGCAGCACAAGGCCTCCTGAAGTTCCTTTCTGTAAGACAACGTCATTCTTTTTAGATTTCAGAACAACTGAAACAACAATCAATGTGGAGTTCTCTGCAAGAAGAAAGCAGAACAGCTCTGCTTTAAGAAGATATAACCTGCATGTCAGGCTTTCTTTGGTGTTTTCCTGTTATTTTTTGATAGTGTGCTCTAGTATTTAGTGTAATATCTGTGCAGATCTCTTCATTAAGTGAGCTCCGGCTTTTAAACAGACAGCAGGACCTGAAAGTTCTGCTTCCAAAGAGAGACACAAAACGACAACAAAGAAACTACATAGATACACAAAAAGACCCTAAAGTGATGCGTAACGACAACAAAGATACAAAAAGGCAGAAAAGGGTGACTAAGAGACTGAAAAGGACCTCAAGGATACAGAAAAATACACAGACAGGGCAACAACCATACAAACTTGCTACAAAGACACACAAAATGACCACAAAGAAGCACAAAAAGGCTACAATGAGACCAAAAAACAACCACAAACTGACTACAAAGAGACACAAAATGACAACATAGGGCACAAAATGGCTACAGAGACACAACATGATGACAAAGAGAAGCAAAACGACACAAACTGATCACAAAGATGGAAATAATAAACCAGAAAGAGGCACAAAAATACATAAACTGGCTTCAAGAAAACAAAAAATTTCCACAAAGAGACAAAAAACGATATGCAAAAAGAAAAACAGGGTCAGGACTCCATTAAGAGGTCTGAGGTGTTTTGAGATGATCAACAGGATGGCTGAGCAGTGCGTTTGAATTAATCAAAAATATAAACACAATGTATTCTTCAGATGTTCCTCTCACTCTCTTACTCGCTAAATAAATCAGGACAAAAGTCATAATTGATTTGCAGTTTGCGCCAGTAACTAGTGTCATCGGGTTTTTGTTTTTCGTTGCGTCGTCACAATTTGACCAGCAGATGTCGCCAGAGCACAACACTTGTGACATCACTTTAATGAGTTCAATGTTTCTGAAAAACTACATTTCCTGCCATCATTCGTCAATAACCTACACTTTCTTTGGGCATAACAGTTTGCAGTGTACTATAAAAAGTTTTTACCTCTCTATTTGTTGCATTTGCCTTTAAGATACAACACTGATTTCTACATTCATTTATTATTTAAAAACACAAACTCACTCACAAACTGTCTCCTGGCCCTGACACCTGTCTCCTAATCGGTACATCTTTTACCCCGTTTGACGCTATCGCCACACACTTTTTCTCTCACATTGTGTGCTTTAGTAAACTTCAGTGATAACATCCCCTCACCTTGACGCAGACATGTTTATCCTCTCAGTTCTGCTGTCCTTTCACATCTTTATCCGGACCTCGTCGTGTTACCTGCGTGGTAAAAACACAGGCTAGAAAAAAGATCAAGGATGGAAAAACTGGTGTGTGTCTTGCTTTCCCAGAGATCACCAACTAACTTGTTCTGTGTGAGAAACTTCCTCAGGTATGTTTACTTTCGTTTCTCCACATCGCCAGGCTGGAGCTGCAACCCGCCCACTTCCGCTTTTGTCTTCCTCAATGCTCGGCAGTTATGGGCGAGTTTTATTTATCTAGCGTCCTAGATAGATAAAGCCGTGTGTGGTATCGATAATAAAATCATTAAAGCGTCAGCAGCAGCGAACCTTTATCACCTCTGCATGTTTAAAGCTCACTTCCTGATGCTGCCTTCAAGTGCTGTCGGAATGGCGCCACTTCTGTGATTATTCTGTAAATTAGCAAAACAAGAAGAGGAGTTGGCTGTAAAATGCGCGTGGTGTTAGAGGCAAACTGTAATTGAAAAATAAACAAAAGTCTCACCCTAATACTTCAGTTCCTGCTCTTTTTGTTTGGACTTTTTCCCCAAAGTTGTGCTGCACTGGTAAACTTCTGCCCGTCCATGTTTTGGTCCAAAAACACGCGATAATTGGCGTACTCGCGCGATTTGCGCTACAACAAGTCGTCCATTGTGTTGCTGTTGCTGCTGCTGTTGTGGGACACAGCACTCACACAGCTCACACACTAGGGCTCATACTAACATGCTGACTGGACTCATGAGCTCAGCTGATGAACATGTGGTCGGCCAACATTCAACAAGTCCCACTGTGTGTCTGTGGTAAGAAGAAATGAGCCATTGTTTGTGTTTTAAAATGAATCGTTTAGTTTATAAAAGTTGGGTTGCATAGTAGGTTAAAAAAAAGGCACTTTTCAACGTTTTTAGGAACATTTTGTTGCACCCTGAGAGAACAACTTCCATCACTATATCTACGCCCATGTTGACTTTATGAGAGGGTCAAGGTAGAGCCCAGTGACATGGGCGAAGGACAGTGTGTGTGTGTGTGTGTGTGTGTGTGTGTGTGTGTGTGTGTGTGTGTCAAAACGCTCACTCAGCTGCACTCAGCTCAGTGCAGACACTCAGGGATCAGGGTGGAAACACTGCTGACATGGCAGTGTCCTCGCACACACGCAAGTCGGCAGAGAAACATCGGCAGAACACACACAGTAACAGTGGAACACACACACAGTAACAGTGGAACACACACAGTAACACACACAGTAACAGCAGAACACACACAGTAACACACAGTAACAGAGGAACACACACAGTAACAGTGGAACACACACAGTAACACACACAGTAACAGTGGAACACACACAGTAACACACACAGTCACATAGAAACACACACAGTAACAGCAGAACACACACAGTAACAGTGGAACACACACAGTAACAGTGGAACACACACAGTAACACACACAGTCACATAGAAACACACACAGTAACAGCAGAACACACACAGTAACAGTGGAACACACACAGTAACACACACAGTAACAGCCGAACACACACAATAACAGTAACAGTTTGATAGTAAGTTTGAAATATCACTGCCAAAGGCTTTTGGCTAAAAGATGAATGTGAGTCCGTTTGATGTAAGCAGGTTGTTTTCTAATTAGTTTTTCGTTAATTTTGTTTTGTTGCATTTTGTTTCGGTATCAGCCTCTAAATTCCCACATCAGTCGGGCTGTTGTCCTTGTTTCATTGGCCCGTTTACCATACTGAAACTGTGGAGAAATCCTAAATCCGGTCGGTTGTCACCTTAAAAAAAATTGAAATCATTAGTATTGTGTACGTACATCAGATCCAGCGCCTTGTAAATCCTCGCTGTGTGATCCAATTTTTCCTTCCTGGAAGGGAGGAAATGTTTTGTAACCCTGTGGACCAGAGGGCCCACGGGTGCATCTTCACCCAGAGACTCCCTCTTATCAAGTTCAATTACCGAGGATGGAAATCTTCAAAGTACGACCACCTTTTAGAGAGCCCCCCCCCCCCCTTTTACTCCAGAGGACAATTTACTGGAAGCGCTCCCTGAGCCAATGCCCGAGGGGCAGTCTAACAAGGCCCCGATTAGGGCTGGATTTGCAGCTTGCTGAGTTAATGTCAGATTGGCATAAAGAGTCCACGGGGGACCAGCATGGGTGCGAGCCTGGGACCTGATTTGCGCACCCTCCTCGCCTGTCAGGGCTAATTGTTAAAATGAAAGCGAAGAGTGTCCCAAATCCTGGCAGAGAGGGAGAATCAGAGAAGGTCTTTAGTCAGAGCTCAAGGTCTCAAGTGTCGGCGTCTGCGAGAGAGGCTCTGCTTCAGGGAGAGTTTACTGTGGGTGTCATGTTGTCGAGCTGTTCAGGAACAGACTTCATGAAAAGGAGCAAACCCAGATCAGGAAACCTCAGAAACACACTATACGGATCTTTGTCGATGATCAAAGTGCGCTGATCGACTCACCGTCACACCCTGGATCACCTCACAGTGTGAAAGTGTACAAATTCACTGCTTTTAGTCATGAAATTGTAATTTGTATTTATTGTATTTACGTTTCCTGTTAGTTTGCATATTTTAAAGAAAATAAAGTCCTCAAAAGTAGTAAAACTATTAGTAGTTAAAGGAACAATTCACCCCAAAATACAAAATACAAATTTTTCTAACCTGTAATGCTATTTATCCATCTAGACTGTTTTGGTGTGAGTTTCAGAGTGATCAGGCAAAGAGAGTACTGCATTTTGAAAACTGAAAAACTCAACAGCAGTGTCTCGAAGAACAACCCAGTCGGCACAGTAAATGGTAGCTAAATACGTTCCTGATAAACCACAGCTAAGTTCAAGCTGAAGTTTAAAGCACAAGTCGAACAAACAAACTCCTTGACAACAGCACTACAAGTAAGAGGAAAAATGTGTATGTGTATTTTTAATATCGAGGTGAACTGCCCCTTCAAGTGTCCCCTTCAGACAGACTTAGGCCATTTATTCCCTGCTCTGCACTCGCAGGAGGAATCAACCTGTTCACTTATTCTGTCGCAGGCTTTTTTCAGTTTGTTTTTTTAATCTACACTCTGTGCATCCAACAGTTCAGTCCCGTACATGCTCCAACATGCAGCTTCTCAGCGGCTCAGGGACGATAAGTGCTGAACTAAGAGCAGCAGAGAATCAGCCTGTCCGAACGCGTCTCCGACCGGATCATCTGAGTATCTGACATGTGGCCCTGAGGCCCGAGAGAAACATGATGATGACTTTTTTCACAAGGAGACGTCCAAACCTGCACAGGCACTCTCTCTCTCTCTCTCTCCCTCTCTCTCTCTCTCTGACGTTGTTGGTTACATGAGCAGCTGAACGGCATTCTGACCCAAAAAACAAAGTCGAGCTGACACAGGCGTAAATGTGGACGAAGGCAAACAAACAGATGTGAGGGCCTGTATGCGTGTTTGAACATGGGAGCAGCCGTTTGTTACATTATGTTACCTTACACTTCCACTGCACCCCATTCGAGGGAAATATTGTAGGCTGCGTTTATTTTATTATTATTTACTTCGTTCTCGTTTCTTCGCGCTCTGTGAATGTGCAGTGCAAGTCTTCCGGTTTACACATCATCCCATATGTGCACATCTAAACTCAACAATAAAGGAACAGTTCAGCGAAAAAATGAAGAGTCAATCAGTGCTCATCCCTATGCCGATGGAAAGCCGTGGGAAGCTCTGTAGTCCACAAAACATTTCTGGAGCTTGGATGTCAAAAAATTGCAAAAAAACAAAAAGAGCTCTGCACAATTTTCTGAGCTCAAAAAAGCTACATAATGCTTCTTCTGTCCAACCAACAGTCCAAAACCAGGACTCTTTATTTAACTCTCATGAATAACCCAATAAAAAAAGCATTAAATCCAGTCATTTAAGAAACTGGAACCAGCAAGTGTTTGATATTTTTGACGATACGATACGATTCGATGCATTTTGGTGCAATATGATACTGTAGGACTAGAGCGATACAATGTGATACAATACGTTACAATATGATACGCTGCGATACGATATAATACAATGCAATACAATACGATACGATACGCTGCGATACGGTACGACGCATTCTGCTGCGATATGATACTTTGGAACGTGATACAATATGATGCGATTCAGTATGTTATAGAATATACGATACGCTGTGATACGATACAATGATGCGATATAATGCAATGCGATACGATACTACGCGATACGATGCATTTATATTGGACTCAAATGCTGTGCACGTACAGCTGCCTCCACAGTGGATATAAACGCAAAAAAAAGTATTCAATTGATTCACTAATCGTTGGAGCTTTAATCTCAAGCGTACGGTGCACACTGATTGGAGGAAAGAAAGGAACACAGCACAGCTGATGCCTATTGGATACAAACAAACAAAGAGTTAGAGAGAATGTTACAGCCAGGTGAATAAAGGAAGGAGGAGGAATCAAAAACAATTTCAAGAGGGGTAAAATATACCTACTGTGTATTTTCAACAGTTGTGACAAAGCCGTTTGACCAGCAGGGGGCGACAGACTCCACGGAGGTGAAGCAGAGCTGGAGGGAGCTGTTCTTTCAGCACCACAGCTTCACACACACACCATCATCATCACCACCACCATCACCATCATCTCTGAGCTAAATGCTGCACACTAATTACACAGGAGTCGGTCATTTTTAACCCCCCCCAAAAAAACAAGAAATGTGTTGAATTAAAGGTTCATGAGTTCAAACACGAACCGGCGCCAGACTCCAGGGCTCATCCTCGCTGCTGATTGTCATTCACGGAGAAGCATAATCAGAGGATGAGTCGGTGTCTGCCTCTATGCACACCCCCCAAAAAATAATAACAATTAAATAAAATCGCTGTTATACATGACAAGAAATAAGTGGAGGGTCCGTGGAAGTGAGAGGACTTCGTGAGGGGAGCGCTGCAACAATTGGATCGGACGATGATATGAAACGCGTGAATCTGAAGCCCGTGCGCACAAACCCAGCGATCCTCCATCTACCTTTACAGAGAGAGAGAGAGAGAGAGAGAGAGAGAGAGAGAGAGAGTCCACCATCGCAACACCCCCTCCTTCCGCCCCCTCCACTCACAGAAACGGAATTAAAAAAAAAAAAAAAATCTTTAATATCTTTCCAGCAACGAGCCTCCATTGCTGCGGCGCTGTGCACACGCGCGCGCGCGCACACACACGCACGCACACACATGCATATATATACACTGTGGGCCTTTTAAAAGCGTCACCAGAGAGAAAAGACAGAAAAGAAATAAAGAAAGAAAGAAACAAGAAAGAAAGACAGAAAAGAAAGAAAGAGGGAAAAAAAACTCGCCCGTAGAAATCGAGAGCAGCTTCTCTCACACTCATCATCCTGAGAGAAAAAGAAGAAGAAGAAGAAGAAGAAGAAAGAGGAGGAGGAGGAGGGGGAGGAGGAGGAGGAGGAGGAGGGAGAGCCTGAATGTACTGAATGTATACCGCCGCTGACACTGACATCGTGACAACACCAGCAGCTCTGTCTGTGGATCTGTGCGAGTCCCCGATTGTGTAATATATATATATTTTTTCTCTTCCTCCTGCAAGCGGCCGAACCTGCGTCCGAGCGCGCAAAGCGGAGACAGAAGAGGAGGAAGAAGAAGAACAAGAAGAAGAAGAAGAAGAAGAAGAGGAGGAGGAGGAGGAGGGTGATTGCAACATTCATCAGAATTTATTTTTCTTCCTATTACATGGCGCAAGGGCTATACAAACGGGACCGTCCTGGGTGTGATACTGCCACGGTGAATTTGGATATTCAAGCAGCAGCAGCAGCAGCAGCAGAGGCAGCGGCGGCGGCGGCAGCATCCTCCTCCATCCCCGGGACAACACGCATCATCCTCGGCTGCGGCGGCGCCCACACCGACTCCTCGTCCTCCTCCCGCCGGCTCTATGTCGAGTGATGGTCGGCTTGCCTTGCCGGATGCTCCCCGCTCTCTCCGGATCGTCGACGACCGAACCTCCTCTGACCGCAGACCCCCATTTTCGGCGGAAACCCTCCCAGAGCTATAGGGCTACATATGGAAACTGGGGATCAGAATTTTAGGAAAAAGGAAAATCTACGCGTTTGATTTTAATTTCATTTTTTTTTTTTTTTTTTTTTTTTTTTAGGTTTTTATCGGTTTTCTCTCTGTTTGTGTGCGTGTTTTCTTTTTTAAAAAAGCCTGCTCGATTAATTAATTTATTTGTTGAGCCTCGATTTCCCTCACTCCACCGTGTAAAAGGGTTGGTTTGTGGTATTTTTCTCTTTGAACCCGTTATATTATTGCTGTCAGGACTCGAATCCGTCTCTTTTGTTTCCACTAATATGATAGATTCCCCTGCTGTCCTTCGTTTTCCTCCCCACTTTATTATCTCCTCGCTTTTTTCCCAAAACACACTAGAACAATAATATTAATAGCCTAATTATAGTCTTTAGGGTATAGATATACTTCTGAATTCTTACTAGTAAACGCAATGTTATAACCTCTGACTAAAGTAACTGTAACTCACTGTAACAGACATATTGAACTGTTGTACTGTAAGCCTGCCATTACTCCAACACCGCGCCTCCCCCCACACCACCACCACCACCACCACCTCCAACCATCTCTGTGCTCCATTTGAGCTCACGTTAATTCAGCTCTGTGCTCAGCTGTAACCTTTACAAATCAAGAAACGGGCTCTTTCGCCTTTTTTCTTTCGCAGGCCCGTAGAGAACAAGCCTCAGTTTGCTTCGCCGTCACGTCCACGTTAGGCTCGCACTCTGCCGCTGTAGGCTTTAGGACAGAAACACTCCTTCACAGCTCAGTGTTGTGATTCACTTTTGCTGCTACATCTGCAGCTGAAGGCCTTCTGAAGGGCTGTCATCCTCTGCACACCTGACTTTTCAGAAAAAAGATACATCTTTCTGGGTGTTCAGAAAGTAAGAACAAACAGAGAGGAGAGACATCACTGCCTCTTCCTCTCTTCCCCCCCCTCGCTCCAAAAAGCCATCCTCAGTTTTTTCTCTTGTTTTGGTCCTCACCCAAACGCAACCATAAGGTTCCTACCGCATCCTCCTCCTCCTTCTTCCCTCTCCTTCCGCTCGAGTATATCCCGTTTTTTCGGTTTGATTTGGTCCCGCAAATTTTCAAATATTTACTTCCTGTATATCAAGAGGAAAGGGGGTCCCCCTTTCATGGAATGCGGAAACATGGGTCTGTTCGACCGCGGAGTCCAGATGCTGCTGACCACGGTGGGAGCCTTCGCGGCCTTCAGCCTCATGACCATCGCGGTCGGCACGGACTACTGGCTGTACTCCCGCGGCGTCTGCAGGAGCAAGTCCATGAGCGAGAACGAGACCAGCAAGAAGAACGAGGAGGTGATGACCCACTCGGGCCTGTGGAGGACATGCTGCTTGGAAGGTAAGAGCAATCCCTCTCTGCTGCTCAACGAGCTCCCCAAACATGCTTTCATTTGTGGGCTTTACAACTGTCAGTGTCCGGATGGCAAGTTCTTCTCAGCTTTTTTTCCTTCCATGACACTTGGCAGTGTAAGGACGCATCTGTTTCTGTTGAAATCTAACTGCATTCATACACCTACAATCCAAGAATGACAAGGTTTCTGTTTTGGGACCCCCCTCAAGGGGTTGCAAGATAAACGTGAGGGTTTGTAAAAGAGGAAAAATCCTCTGCCTCTTCACGTTCCAACATTTCTCTAATGTCGAAACAAACCGGACAGTTTTACCTCGTCTCGACTCTTATGAAACAATAATTTTCTGGTTGAAAAGTCACATACAGCTTGTGGTTCCATACAATCCATACATTTCTCTCCTGCGTGCAGAGTGACCTCCAAGGAGTTGGGAGATAAGTATTCAGGGTTGCAAGGTTACTTAAAGGACAGAAAAGAGGAAAAATCCTAAGCGACACTCCTCGTGTCGCTATTGAAATATTGCTTTTTGGTTGAAGACGCATGCAGCCTGTGACTCCTTTTCAAAAAGGTTGCGTGGCAAGATAAACTGAGACCATCAAGACTAAAAACCCTCCACTTAAGTCCATACTAATACAATTCTTTCACCTCCTGCAGGCAGAGCGAGACCAGTTTCCATTTTAAGACCCCCCTCAAGGGGTTTGCGAGATAAACATGAGGGGTTAAAAGTTTTTTCAACTAATGCGAGAGGAGGAAAATCCTGTCTGTCCTTTAATTTTACCCCAATTTTGTTTTGATTCCAGTGACATACTGGACAGTTTCACTTTTAGATATCTCCAATGAAACAATCTCACACCGAAAAATCATCTTCCTGTTGAAGAGATTAATTTCGGTAGACATCACTACTATTTTAAGGGGTCCACAAGGCCCAAAAGGAACTTGGATATACGCTTTAATTCAGACTAATACACTGTGGTTTCTTCAGGGTGTTCAGCTCCTGCAGGCAGGGTAAAGCAGTTTCTGGTTGCAGCCTGAAGCTGTTGCATAAAAGCCTCCCACACCACTCTGTAACTCGAGTCAGACATTAGAGTTGAAATAATGAAATAATAACATTCAGGAGCTGTAGTTGGGAAGGAACCTTCATCGTACATCAGCCTGATTTATTGGCAAACCAATACAGTAACCCTAATTAAGGGACACGGCATTGGTTCTGTCCAGGTAAGGAGGATGTGACACAGGGTCGGCAGTTCAGACAGGGTGTTTATTTTTAAAAGTAGCCTCACAGCAGAAGAGATGAACCTCTGTCAACAGCCGCGATGATGACGGGGCTCGTCGACTAACCTTTAACCTGGCTGCGTCCGGTGCTTTCTGAGATGTCAAGCGGCCTCTCGTCCCGAGCGCAGGGTTTTTTCGAGACAACCTCCCGCGTCTGCCCTGTCAGACGGAGGCGGCGTGCTTCCTGTCATGTTCCAGCGGAGGCACTGACTCTGACACTGTGACCTTGTGAGGGCGCGGAAGCATTGCAAATCTGCTCATCGTCTGAGCCGTGAGACCCTGAAAGGCCGCGGTGTCTGACTTCGTGCTCCTCTGTCTCCTGTGATAAGCAGCCAGACTCTGAGCACCTTCTGTTCAAAGATTAATGGCTGGTTTGAAGTAAGAAGTCCAATTTAAAGACAATAGCGATGTATGAAATGATTTGACTCCGTACAAAGGGTCACTCGTACCGATACAAGCTCACCTCAGACTTTCCAGAGCTGCAAAGTGAGTTTAAACTCATTGTTTTGCTGTCTGGCCCAAAACTTCACTGTATTGGTTCAATATCATCGCTCTCATAGCGTCATTTTTAGCCAGAACAGGCAGCTGTTTAAACTGAATAAGCTCCGATAAAACGACTGGACCTGCTCGGCACTAGACTGAAACAGAAAGGCCCAGATCGAGCTGCGTGCTGCACATCTGGAGCCAGGCTGCATGTGCAACCGGCCGTCATATGTAATTAATAGATAGAGCAGTGTGACTCCCTGCGCCATGCACGGAAGAGTCGAGAATATTTCAATCCCCAAAGATCATTAGAAAAGCATAAAGCATAGCGCAAGGGAAGAGGGCACGTCAGGCACGTTGTACCGTAGGAAAACAACGGTTTTGTTCCCCCGGTCACGCTTCAAAAACTCCCTTGGATAAGCATGTTTCAGGCAAAGCAGCGTGGTGCACATGTGGAGCCAGGCTGCAGCCGGGCTGCATATGTAATTAATGGATAAAGTAGTGTGACTCTTGCACTTAAAAGTTTAAATTCTGCTCCAGGAAAACAATCCCTTTGCTTGCGATGCGTTCCTAGCAATGTGTCTCGGTGTAATCGCAATCGTGAAGCGTTTAGCAGCTAAATAGACAAATACTTCCCTCAATAGATGGCAGAGACCAAAAAAGAGCGAAAAGAGAGTGAGACTAAGATCAATTGGACACAAAATCAACTCCCATAAGGTCATCATATGAACCTAAAAAGTGATGATATTTCAGTTTTGTGTTCACGACGTGCTTCAACTTCCCCCAAGTGCTAAAAAAATACTGCAGGTGTAAGGTTTCATTAGGTTTAGGCACAAAAACAACAAACGGGAAACCAAACAGTGGCCTCTTGCGTCAAAGTCTGACGTTTTCTTGGAAGGACACTCTCTCCCTTTTGAGGAGGACTTCAAACCTCAATACTTCTTGATTATTGCACTGTGCCCTTGCCAATATCTGCCTGCCCAGCACCGAGAAGTTGGCTCCGACTGCCCGGTCAGATTCTGAGTCTTGTTTACAGATTTGTTTGATCAATTCTTCGATTTGTTCAGGGAAAGTTCTTGAGTGGCTCTTTGTGTTTGGACGCAGAGTCAGCCGGTGGAGCAGGTCGTCCAGGTGTCGAAGACTGAACCCCCCCTAATCGTAATGTGTTCAATCATGAGCTCTGTGATCGAGGGGTAAAGTGTTCCTACCAAGCGGATAAAGATACGGAGAGAAGAAGTTATACCAAAATTAGAATATCCCACCGGTACAACTATCAGAAAAGTTTAAGTATTCACCTCGACTGCTGATCACAGCGTTTACACCTCAGCAGCTCAAGTGTCAGAAACAGAAAACTGTGGTTTCACTTTTTACGGCTGCAGATGTGAGTGTCTTCGTGATTTTGTGAAGGTGTCACAAAGAGTTTCGGAGAAACTATCCGGGTAGATACAAGAGATCACGCCGAATGCTGATACAGTGCTCCAGTGTATGAACTCTCTCTTCTTACCATGATGACATTAATGTACATAGGATTAATCACAGCTGGGGTGTAATTGTGACAGTGACTGGCCTTTATCCCTGCCAGGCCATTATTTAATTGGCAAACAAAGCGGCGCCCGAGTCAAGACGAGATCAGGACATCACACTCTTGGCCCCGGCATGTGTGTGTGTATATTGCTTTTGTACGGGCACAATGAAAAAGCCTCTCCCTTTGAATCCGAGATCAAAATGGCAGGAAATAAACCCAGATTTGTCATTTGTGATTCATGAATGATCCCCGGCCCAGAAGAGGCGAGGCAGTGAAAAGAAAGGGGGCCGGTGCAATTTACTTACCAGGGTCAGATTCATTTAAATTCCAATTCAAATGACTTCCTGCTCAGGAAATTGGGTCTTAAAAAGCGAGTACATTTAATTATAGGTAGTTTGTACGTTTTTAAACCAAAAATTGGTTAAGAAATAGAAAAGTACGGAGCGGATGCAGCTGGAGAGAGGCAGAGATGAGCACGCCGCGAACCCAGCCTTGTTTCAGCGCAGATAATCAGGAGGAGTGATATCAATTTTAACATTTCAGATGTTAATTAGGCTTCAGTTTGCAGCACAGCGCAATTAATTCAAAGTGCCAAGATGACTAGCATTCATCTTTCCCCCAGCTCCCTCCTAAATGAAGTCTTGCTGGTGATCAGGCAAGCAGACTGAGGCTGCAAACGGTTGAAGCAGTCGCTCCGTCCTTATCGCAGCAGAGAACACAGACTGTGTGTTTGGCAGCGCTGGGCCCACACATCCTGCTCGCAGAGTGGACACAGGTGGGCGACGGTTTGTGTTTGTATAACCAGCTACAGGAGAGGAGAACCTGTGAAAAGGCAAAATGGGAATACCCACACTGGGTTCTTCAACACCCTGACCTCTGCTTCACTCGCCGCTTGTCAGAGAAACACCAACAGAGAAAAAATAACCTCGCTCCCGGAAGAAGAGAAGGGCTGTGTATCTGGCAGAGGAGCGTACGTAGGTTTGGTTTCAGACAAAATGAAGTCAAACACATACAGTACCTTGCATAATGTATTACAGATTTCCAAGCCGACCGGACGTATTTTAATGCGCGTTTATCGGCTCTTTGGTGCAGCGTTTTGTGTATGTGAGTGAAAATTAGTGTGTACATTTGAAAATCTAGGTTGGAAAAATGTACGCGACAATGCTAATTAACAAAGAGCAGAATGCAAAACACTCAAGTGCCATCCTATTGTTTGTAGTTGAAGTATGTTCCACCTGCATAGTGTTTCCCTTCGCTTAGCGATTAGATTCAGTTATGATTAAAGGTGGTGGGAGTGAAGAAGAATAGCTTAATAAATTGTCAAATACAAATGACATGAGAATAAGACTCAGTATCTCACCTTTAAGTGGTGGCTTACCTGGTTGGAGGTCAGGTTAAAGGTGCGCTTTGTAGTTTTGGAAAAGAAACGCAAATACAGGATGTCAATGTCCTTCCATAACTCAATAAAAAAGCTGTCCTGAAAAATAAGTGAGGTTCCCCCTAACTATATTTTAAGATAGAAGGTGGTTACTTAAAGGCAAACGCCACCAATATTTGCGTCACTCAGTGTAACGTTGCATTCTGGGTAATGTAGGCATCAGATTTGAAAAAGAAGTCCACTGGTTTAGCGTCGCACTCTGATAACACCGTCGGATTCATGACCGACAGTTTTACATTTCAGGCTCCTCTTCTACCTTTTCAAAACCTGGTTTCCTACATTACCCACAATGCCACTGAGTGACGTCACTTATCAGATTACATGCCGCTTCCTCTGGAGCCACAAAAGGCTTTAAACTACTATGTTCTTTCATAAAGCAGTGCTCCCCAAGACCCATTAACACACTTTAATTTGAAGAGTTGTTGGAGTCCCGCAAATATAAATAAAGTAAAAGAAGAGAAAGAGTATCAGTAAAGAAGATTTTTCTCTTCTGATTAGAGCTACATCTTCTCTGGAGCTGACCGCGTCACCTCAGTTTCAGGAGACGCATTCTCTAGTTAATCTCTCATTAACACATCGATAATTTAAGTTTATACATTTAATATTTTTGAACCAAGGCCCTCATATTTGGGTCCAGCAGCTCGTGATAACAAGGTGTATCAGATTAAGAATTGTACGGCTGTTCTATCAGTGATCCAGATACATATTTAATCAACAATTAGCCTGAGTAAATATGAGTATCGGATCAGACTCTGTATTGGCACATAGATAACATTAAAGGACTCTGGCAAAAACATCTTCATCGTAATATGCCTGATATATACATTGTGTCTCAGTGTTATTGCTTTAATGATCACCAGCCAAGTGCAATAGTTATGAAGACGCATTAAAGGTCAAACGGTGCAGTTTGGGATGTATTACTCTCCGGGGAGGGATCACTTGTCCCTGAGATCTGATTGGGTCCAATACCTTCGGATGATTATTATTGGAGCTCACGCGGAGACCAATTCGAACAGGAAGATTTTCATTGCTATTCAGCACATTAGGGTCCAGTTATGTCATTTCGACGATCACATTAGAGCTGCAACGATCGGTTAAATATTTGACGAGTCGATCAGCAGAACATTAGATAAGAACTATTATTCTGGTTCCAGCTTCTCCAGTAGGAGGATTTTCAGCTTTTTTCTGTTTGATATATGAACATTTTTAGGTTTTTGGACTGTTGGTCAGAGAAGATAAGACATTTGAAGGTGTCACCTTGGGTTCTATAAAGTTGTGACAGACAGTTTGTACTATTTTTTAATACGATGATTAATTCAATAAGTGACAGTTTTAGATTATTTGTTGCTGTTTTCATAGTTCTGCATTAGTTTTGCTTCTTGGATCAGTTTTGTAAACTGGTTCAAGTGATTTTATCCACTGCCAAAAGCCAGAAGGCAACTCTGGCTATTTCAATCTTCAGAGGTAAAACCTGCGCCTCATGGCTCCTCCATTGCAGATTGCAGATATCTTGGATGTGTGCAATTCAGACTTGCGTTCTTGAGGCGGTATTAAACTTTCAGTGATTGTGTTTTCCACAAACACAGATGTGGCTGCAAACAGTGTGGGTGCAGAGAGAGATTCAGCTGCCGAGGCATGAGCCGTGCGCACAGTAAACATGTGTGTTGCTGATGAATCGGGCCCTGGAGGCCGCCGCTCCTCCGTCCTATCTCGGACGACTTTAAGAGCAGTCGCTGTGCCCCCCTGCGCTCCCAGCCAGGTGTAGCGCTCTGCGTTTGCTGCTAATCTGAGGCATTCATCTTCATTACAGCGCCGCCCTCAGGCTCCACAGTGGCGAGGTGGAGAGAGAGAGAGAGTCAGGGAGGAGGCGTGGGAGAGAAACGGTGGACCCCGTGATGAAGGAGGGCGACCATGGTGTCTGATGTTTTGTCTTTTATTACCTACAGACCTGTCTGTTAAGGCTCATAATTCGATGTGCTTGCTCTTTTCTCTTGAAAATCACAAACTGCAGGGAGTGCCGTGTCATTTCCTTCATGTCCGCTCCACAGAGCTTCATTCAGGACTGCAAGTTATATCTACTTTCGGCATTTATGCTCAAACAAGCGTACAGCCATGCTAGCAGCTCTGTGTAGCTGTTCTGCAGAACGGCGCTTTGAGCTAAATGCTATAACACTAGCAAGCTAACATGCTCACAGTGCTAATTTGCAGATGTTTTGGAAACAAGTTTGCCATGTTCATCATCTTATTTTAGCCTGTTAGGATGCTAACATATTTGCTAATTAGCACGAAGCGCAAAGTTGTGGCTGACGGGAATGTAATTAGTTTTGGTCACAAACCTAACTAAGATTTTTAACTCAACTTTATCTGATATTCTGGCAATAAGACGAGACTGTTGAGACATGTTTTAGCGACACAGTCAGTAGAAGTAATCACCTCGCGAATGTTTTCTTATTCTATGTCAACAAGATTTTGGCCTCTTTCTCCCTGTGATTGTAGATTTAAAGTTGCAATTTGTAAGAATCTTAGCTGAAAACATTTAAAAAATGAACTGAAGTTTTGACATTATGACATGAATGTATTATGTTGAAAAGATCCACTGAAGTTGGCATGCTATCTAGCAATGGGAGCACTCCCTTAGTGCTCCAAGCTCTCAGACCAGGCCGCTTACTTCGTGGCTAACTTAGCTAGCCAGCTAACGGCAGCTGCAGTTAGTAGCAATTAGCAGTTTTCTTATGATAAGCTAGCCCAATTCTTACATATTGCACCTTTAACTTTTGTGGTATAGCCGTGGCAAAGCGTTCTTTTTACCTGCACCATCAAGAGCTTCAGTTTTCCTCACATGACAGAGATTATTTACATTCTTTTTAACTAAAATGGCTTCAGTAAGGCATCCCACGGCTCCCGCCAATCACTGCAGATCACAGTTCACACATACTGCTTCATGATTTTATGTATGAGCACGTGGGCGTATCAATGAAGCGTACATACATGCATTTAAAACACACGTGGGCGTATGTTGTGTGTGTGCTTTAGTGTGCTTAAACATGCTTGAATGACGATGTTTATGTGTGTGTGTGTGTGTGTGTGTGTGTGTGTGTACAGCAGAGAGGCGGGATGAGAGGCAGGCCTGAGATAAAAGCAGATATCGGAGCGGAGCGGCAAAGAAGAGCGGGATTAGTCTCATAGTCCAATCAGATAAGGATTACCCAGCTGGAGTATGCCCACCCAGGCTAATGTCCTGGCCCTAAAGTGGCATTACACTGTATTATGACACCGATCCACTGTACACCCAGCTGCATGGGCCGGATTACAGTTAGTCACAAGTTGAGAGCAGCGCGGATGGAAAAAAAATGCATTCAGGGCCTCGCAGCCACTTGTTGAGGCAGAAACCGAGCCTTGCCTCCTCCGTCTCCCCTCAGCTGCTGGTGTAAAGTGACTGAGCTCTACTGCGCTGCACTGTCACTCTGCCCTGCAGCCGGCGATGGATGGGATTCATTTTGCCCTCGCCTGCCTTCCATTGAAGCTCCGCTGAGACTGCAGACAGTCGCTGCCGAACACGA
Organism: Lagodon rhomboides; assembly: GCA_039737535.1. Classification (NCBI taxonomy): domain Eukaryota; kingdom Metazoa; phylum Chordata; class Actinopteri; order Spariformes; family Sparidae; genus Lagodon; species Lagodon rhomboides. Next base: position 11,221,532 of record CM077802.1, on the reverse strand, counting down.
CTGTTTTATTGGTCTCCACCTTGCCCTCTCTATTGCCCACTAAGGCCAAATTACAGGCCAGACATTACCGGATTAGGCTGAGGCCGCTGACAGTCTTAAGAGCAGCGCAGGACTGTGTTGTGCCGCTGTCGAGGTCTCCGTTCGTTATAATTCTTCAGTTACAGCGATGTGCATCAACAGACTGTGGTACCCGGGTATCAGTGTAGAGTTCATTGATTGTGTTTGAGTGCAGCCTCAGGTCTGTTTAGGTTTGACACCAGTGCTGTTACGATGAAGCACAAAATAGTATAAACAGTACAGTATTTGAGATTTGAACTGTTTTTTATGTTATTTTTTTACTATTTTTTATTCTCCACCTGACCTCAGGGGCAGCCATTTTAAATCTGCATCATAAAACCTTTGCTTAGAAGATAATAGTAGCCCATTCACGTAAAAGTTTAAGCTTTAAAAACAATCTTTGGAAACATTAGTGACAGCAGATCGACTAAAAAGCTTGGACAGAAACTGCAACAACTTCTACAATGTAATGGAAATGTTGTCGGTTCTCTAGTTTCCTCGTAAAATACGTCATGAGACCAACGTGCAGTGGCCATCAGCGTTATTGACAGAACCCAACGCGACAAATGTTACATCATCATGATCCGTGTGTCATTATACTCTTACGGAGCGCAGAGGAAAGGTTTGGCGCGCAGCCACATGGAGAACGGAGGTGCGGGGTTGTCAGATCCACGGAAGAGAGCCGGCAAACTGGTTTCGTAATTAAGGATTTAAAATTCACTTGTCACTCACGGTGATTAACGGGGCACAGCGGGCGGGCAGGCTGCTCCACCAGGAACATCTATAAATGGACAAAGGGGCGCAGATTCAAGAGATTATTTTTACAACATTTTACTTCTGATAGTGCTTTAGTTTAAACCATCTTAATACTGGTCGAAGGAAGAAGCAACTGTGTCTATATTACGTTACAACATCCTTAAAAGACAGCCTCGATGCATCCATCGTCAGTATTAGCTCCGAACATGTGGATCATCACACACCCCTGCAGGAATACAACAACAAAACCTTCTATCCTGAATTATTTGGAGATTTGAGTGTAAGGAAAGACACGGTTAATGATTCCCCCTCTTGTCTATTAATAGTCGCGTCTTGGTTGCTTCGTGCGGCGGCGTTCGTCCGTCCCGACCGAGTCTGTGAGATGAGATGGACAGTAGACGGGCGTGATGGTGTGGTAATTGGTTTAGTGTATGATTAATGGCTCAGATGGCTATGGTCGATGGGAGAGAGGCTGTAAACTTCAGTGGGACTCTCCCATAAATGTTGTCACCCGCTCGGCGTGAGGATCCCTCCAGTCCCCCCTCTCCCTCAGCCTCGCCTATAAATTAAAAAGATAAATAAATAAAAGAACAAGCGTTAGAGACGGGGCATGCGTCAACGGAGGAGCAGCGTTTCAGTTACTACATAATAATTATCCCCTCTGACCCCCAGCGCAGCAGCATCACTGTGCGTCTGTGTGAGTGTGTGTGTGGCTCTAGCCTTGATTTACACGTGTTATTTTTAGCTGCAGTCGGTCCTGTTGGGTGGGGTCTATCTTTATCCCACATGACCGGAGAACAAATCAATACCAAACATACCCCGGGCCAGTCTCTGTGTAAGCACACTGTGTGGCACCAGACCATGATAGGTGAGCACTGCTGACTGCCTGGTGGCAGCGCGAGCATTCCCATGTCAACGTACAATTGTAACTGTAACTCAACATGTTTCTATCAAAAACAGGATTTTGGGGACGGGACAAAAAACCAAACCAAAAATCAGTCAGAGAATATTGCTGCAAAGTGGTTTGAAAAGTTTCTCTGAATATTTAAGTAGCAAACTACAAATGTTTCAAAACTGCTTTCTGTGCTAAAGTGAAGCTGTAGCCAGGAGTTGGTTATCATAGCCTGGCATCAAGAATGGCAACAGCTAGCTTTTTTAGAAATCTACCAAACCAGCATCTCCAAAACTCACTAATAAACACACAAAATCTTTTTTATTTATGTATTTCTAAAAACAACCGGTAGGGGTTTTAAGAATGGTGATATTCATGACAACTCCCCAGCTGGGACATGATGGAAACAACAAGACTAGTAGGCACTTACCCTCAGACAGAGCCAAACTAGGTGTGTCCCCCTGTTTCCAGTCTTTGTGCTAAGTTAACTAGCTTCTCATGTGCACAGCATTTGAGTCCAAGGCAAAACGAAGTATCTCCTATCATACATCATCGTATCGTACTGTACCCTACCGTATCGCTATCGTATCGTTTCGTATCGTATCGTATTCGTATTCGTATCGTATCGTATCGTATCATATCATATCGTACATATTTCAGATACAAAGGTTTGATTTCATGAGCTAGCCAAGAGTTTTTTTCACATCACACACACACAAAGAGTGTCAATTATTGCAATTATGTGGGTTCAAAATTGTAAAGTTACAAATTTTTGCAGCGAGTAAAACTCAAAAGAAACACTACATGAAAATGTCATTGTCTGCTGAATTCATCTGCCGACTGCCATAACATTTACAATAAACAAGATTAATTTATTTGTTATAAACATGCACATATACATGCACAAAATGCATAATATAGAGAGCAGAAACAATTAGTTGATTGTTACAGAATAATATTAGAATACTAATGAGCAGCTATTTTGATAATTTATGAAGTTATTCATCACACAAAAATGCCAAATGTTCTCTGATTTCAGCCTCTCAGATTTGAAGATGTGTTGCTTTTCAGCGTCATTTATGATCATTGACTAATTAAGTTTACGTTTTGGAGTGAAACTCAGACAAAACATGGAATAAGAAGACACCGCCTTGCTTTTTTGGAATCATACATTTCCATTATTTTTCATTGTTTTCTGAGATTTTATCGACACAAATATTGATTTATTAAGTGAGGAAAATAATATTGAGGATAAATCAATAAATGATGGACTACATCGGTTGATCATGCCTATCAAACCACTGCCGTTTTCAAAGGTCAGAGGTCAAGAGCAGAAGTGTAACCCAGTGTAATCAGACTCTACAAACATTTGCTCTCAGCCACTGTTTATTAAACAAATGTTGTTCCCTTGAAAATGTAAAGTTTCCACGTTAAAGTGGTTTGAATACCCACTCGATTTTCACTGAGATTGCACTCTGATTACATAGAATTGATCCTCTTACAATGAAAGTGTAATTACCAGCAGGCCAATCTCTGATTCCATCGCAGCAGAGCTCCTTTTCTGTTCCACTTCAGCGGCCGTATCCTTAAGCTGTGGAAACATCCCAAAGAGACCCTGTAGTAAATGATAATTAACTGCAGATACAATCCATTCATTTTAAGGAGGTGCGATTCACTCGTTTTTCTTTTTTTTCGTTTTCCTGCAATGGCACAGAGAAAGTACGACAATCTGCCTTTTGATTAATTGGTGGTGTCTGCGGTGCAGTTCATTTGCAATCTATTATGCCGTATTTGCTTTGTGTCAGAACGCAGCCCAAACACACTGCATCATCTCCGAGAGGGGGGGGAGGAGGAACGGGAGCAGGAGTTAGGGTCTGTTTGGTGGCTTTACACCAGCTGGATGTACGACTGCCAGCTGATAATGATGCTTATAATGATAATAATGATATGTGTCTTCTTAAAGGGTCACAAACATATAATATCACAGATTCAGGTGCAGCTTTGTTCGGGAATAATTCTTCTCTAGAGGGACTTTAAAGTAAACTGTTGACGGTAAAGAACAGTGTTTCTGATTAGGCATGCTGCTGTTGAGCTTATTAACTGTTCTCAAACATGGAGATCTGCTGCTGTTATCTGATTTGTATTTCTGTAAATTTAATATCTGAGGGTCTGTAACTGGCGACACTTTTCACTATTTTGTGACACCCTAAATAGAATGATTACATCTTGTCGCTGTCACACAAAATTCGGGGTGCGTCCAAGCGAAATCATTAAATTTAACAAATTTTTTGCTGCAGATCTGAAGATTTGAAGCAGATTAATCGATTGATCAAATTTACCTGCAACTTTCTCTCTATCAGTGAATCGTGTAAACATTCTTTGAGCCAAAACTGCAAAATTTCACTCTTTCCAGCTTCTGAAATATGAATATTTTCTTGTTTTTTTGTCTTCCATGATGTCACACTGAATATTTTAGGGTTTTAGGATTCACCCTGAGCTAACAGATGGGAATTTTTTGCAATTTGAGTGGCCAGAGAAATAGATAACGATAGATAAAAATGTGATTATTAGTATGAGCTAAACACGAAGACAGTAGAAATATATAATAAACGAAATAAACTTCTTCTGATAAACAACGAACAAATGGGAAAAGAGGAGAGAGATGTTCCCACCTCTGCAAAGCCCTCTTAGCACCTAGTGGGAGAGCGAGAGTCTCAGGATCTTGGAAGGAGGGGGAGGGGGGCCGCTGAGGGGTTTCTGTAGCTGAGCTGTGGGTCACCGCCCCGGGGCCGGGTGGAGGACAGAGGAGGACGACTGGAGGTAACGCCGGCAGGGCAGAGTCTGAGCATGACAGATGGAGAAGTGAACACGGAGCAGATATGGAGGGCAAGGAGGATGGAGGCAGAGGGCATGAAGCACTTCTACAGTAACATTAAACAGCCGGTCTGAGAGGATGAAGGTGATCCGGTCCAGATGGCTCAGGATAGTGCAGGTGTGTCTGTACTTAAAGTGTATATGCAGCACAAGGCTTTGCTGTGTATTAAGGTATCAGATGTCTTTGGTATTTGACATCCATGCGATTGATTTGTTTTCTGTGCAACAATGCAAAGACACCAGACGGTGGTGTAATTTCAGACGGACAGCTGAGCTGGCGGGATTGATTATTTCTCTGACCTGCAGAGACTGTAACAGGTTGTCCTCTTCTTGCCCTCACCTGTGGTCTGTTTATCACTATTGATTATTCCGTTGATTATTTTCTCGATTATCCTTCAGTGAGAGAAGAGGCCGTCCCGTCTGCTCGTGAACGCACAGAGGGCGGGATCCTCCTGTTCGTGGTGGCGTAGAGAGGAGGATGCTCACTTGCAAAATGGACAGAAAGTTAGCTAAAACGACAGAAACGCCTCAATCAACAACCACCTTCATTCAGAAAACCAACAAGAGAAAGAGTCTGCAGCCATGCTAGACTCATACAGTGGTGTTTGTTAGCTAAATGCTAACATGTCTTAGTTTGGTATGTTAGCACGCTAGAATTTGCTGATTATTACAAACATAAAGTAGCAGCTGAGGCTAGTGGGCATGTCATTAACTATGCATGTAGATGGTCATAAACCACAGAAGAAAACATTTAGACCCGATGACGGCACTACGGAGGAGAAGTCAACGGGTCATCAACGTGTTACAAGTTCTTCCTGAAGTGAAACATGTTTCTGTACAACATGTTTTAGAATTGATTTCATTTTTCCAGACAGATTTTCATCAAATACATTTTTTTTAAAAAACTGAAGTAGGTTTCATCAGAGGCATAGCACGTCCATCCGGCAGCCATATTGATGGCGAAGCCCCTCGAGGCACCGGCCTGGCCTTTGTGGCCGCCCTGTCTGTCCCTGAGGACGTCGGATCTGCCTGTCAGCGTGACGCCGCTCAGATGGTCATGTTTACTGCACTCCAGAGTGACTATTTACTGCAGTCGACAGGCCTGGCAGACCCCACTGTCACAGCAAATGGCGCTGTTGGGGAAACAAACAGTTGTAATGAGATCGTATCTGTCAAACGAGACGACCGAAACCGCTTCGATTCAAAGCGGTGTGAGACGGAGAAGAGTTCGCTTGACGGGGTTAAATCTTTGGAAGTTTGACAGTTCAGACTCCGCGACCGGTGTGATTTTTATTTCGCCGACTGTTGAATGTGACCCAGCTTTAATTGATTCAGACGCTGTTTGTTCTATCACTCACATGTCTAAGCCCGAGCAGCTTGATAGAGTGAGGCGGGCGTTTAACCTGAAGGATGATGATTTAATAGGCCTCCTACAGGAAATGATGTAAACCTGGTGTCTGGGAAAGGCTGACACTCGATTATTCATGTCTGCGGAGGTACGTACTGCGACTCTAACGCTTAGACAAAGCGTCGGCCAAACTGCTGACGACGCTGCTGATTTTTCGCCGGGATAAAAAGACAATGCCGCGCTAATCTGCGGATCGGAGCGAATCAGGGAATTTGTCAAAATGAAGTGGCCGCCGTTATCATCGCTACATCCTGATGTAGGCGAGGATAAGGTGTTGCTAAGTCCACTGAGGAGGATGATGTAATTTCCAGGAGAGCATGCTGCCTCTCTCCTCCCCCTCTCTTCTGTCCTATGTGTGTGTATGTGTGTGTGTGTGTGCAGGAATGTGTGTGAGCGCTCACCTTCATGTCTGTGTGTTTCTGTGAGCAGTAAGGAACAGGATGAATTTTTAATGAGGAGCAGCGTGGCTTCCCTTTGCTCCCTCAGATCACTTTCCAGGACAGGGAGTCTCTCATGATCATGGCAGCATGCACACAGGCAGCTCTGGGTGAGAGGGAGCCGCGCACACACACACACACACACATATAAACACACTCACACACGTATTACATTTTTTTCACCTGGAAATGACTGCAGATGTCACACAGATGTGGAGTGCACGTGTATGTTTTTTTCCCTTCCTCTCAGCAGTGAGTGCGTCGTTGTGTGTGTGTGTTGTGTGTGTGTGTTTAATGTGTCATGCAGTGACATCACCACGGTGAGGGCCTTACGCTGTGCCGGTCTTTAGGATGACTGCATGAACAAGTTGTGAAAATGAATCTTTTATTTACCCACAGTGTTCCTCATACCACTCGCTCCGGGGCAGCTCAGCCACAAAGTCAGAACACGACTAGTATTCAGGGCCGCGTGTCTGGGAACTGAGGAACTGAGGGAAAATAAACTGACTATAAGAGCCCACAGCTCCTCTCTTCCCGATCCACATGTCTGCATTGATCACTGAACAAAATCTAATCATCTGTGCCCTCGCTGGCGCCACGCCAATTAAGTATTAGACAGCAGAAGGGTGAGAATTACCAGAGCAGTCTGATTAGATTATTCTGAAATGAGCTCAGACTGTGATATGCACGTTACATGTTGCAGGCATGTGGACAGTGTGTCCTTCACATTGATTAAGATGTTGCTGCAGTAACAGGGATTGATCATACATATGTATAAGGTCGGCGTTCTTTGAGATCTTTCAAAATCTAATACAACGATTGCTAACGTAGCCCTTTCATTCATTATTCTGCCGGCTGTTTTTAGAGAACAGTGTTTAACAGTCGGTGTTAAAGATTATTTCCCTGAAAAAAGTTCAGTGTACATTTTGTGACATTAGTGATTAAATCAGAGAATAAGTAAACAGGAATAAGAGACGGATTCACTTTCAGAGCTTTACAGTTTCCAATATTGAGTACTGCAAGAATTAGTCAAACATCTCCTGGAAAGCACGTCTCATAGTCGTGATATTGAACATGCTAGCGTACTAGCATATCTTACGTGTTGATGTCAATGTTAAGTTACACCTGTGCTGTGCCGAAAAAAGGCCAAATTTAGTTGTTTTTTTTCTGTTGTTTGTGATGCAAAAAGACTAGCAAACGATTTACTGTTCTGAGACATGCAACCGTCAACTTTGCTAATAGAGTTGTTACAGCTAAAGTCAAAGCAAACAGCTGCCTACCTACACACTGAGCCGAGACAGAGAAATATGTGAATGTGTTTGTAGTCTTGTTTCAGAGCGCCGGACTGATGCAAGCCAAATATTCACTGACCCTTTTTGCTCTGGTTTGGTCTCTACCCACTGCTGAGAAGATTGCTTGGCCCTTTAGTCGCTTCCTGTTACCAGTTGTCTACTACTTTAGTGACATACATTCAGTTTCATTTTGTCTTACTTCAACCGCAGTTGCATCATATCATTCAGAATGTAATTACAAGAAGTCGGAAATAACGTTCATGTCAGATTCTTATTCCGAGCCACGGGAACTGATCTTACACTGAAATTTCAGATGTGTCGACAAACTGTCAAATGGCTACAAAGCTGTTTCTGGCAGTTACATCTAGATGAAATGCAATGTTAACGCTCATCACTTAAAAAGAGCTTTGCTGTTGAAATTGCGTAAATGCAACACTGTCGTGTCTAAACCTGTTTGAGGAGTTGACGAGAATTTAGGTGATAATGCTAATGAACATGTGTGAGCTTTAAAAAATCAAAACGCGGAGCTAAAGCAGCCAAAAGCTACGGATTTGTGTCGATTTTCAGCGGGTCTGGCGGTGCTAGCGACCCATTTGATTCCATGTTAACACCAACAGTATTTGTGGTCATAGCAAGAGCAACACAGGTACAACTAATACATTAATGATAAGCTGTTTTCCAGATAAGTGCCCATGTTAGTCATGCCGCCTTGCACAATAATACCAGGGTGGTGGAGGTGGCTCGGCTGAATGAGATGCAGCTTTTATTTAGGACCCAAAAACAAAAAAACAAAGTCATTATCTATTCAACCCTCATGCTGATGGAAAGTCGGGTAAAGTTTATGGAGCTTCAAGGAAAAACAGTGTTGCAGCATTCTTCTAAACAACTGAAGTAGATGGGGACACAAAAAAATGGCTCCATTTAGTGTAATCCAAGCTCCCAGATCTGAAAAGTGGTTTGAAAAGACGTTATTTACACCCACGACATGCGGTCAAGCTCACGACCCGGCTCCAGGCAGCATCCAAGCTAACACACGTACCTCAGCGGCTACAGTGAAGAGTTTGGTTTAAAAATGGGTATAAATGACGTCTTTCATTGAATCAACGTCGGGTCTCAGGGCTTCCAGGGACTCGCAGGACGAAAAAAACACGTCCTCATCTAATTCAGTTGTTTAGGGGAATGCTGCAGCGCCGTTTTGCTGTGAAGAGCTTGTGGACTACGAATCTTCACCCGACTTTCCATCAACATGAGGGTGAATGGATGATGACTACGTTTCCAATTTTGGCTAAATGTATCCTTTAACGTCGTCGGAAATCACAGCACACCTGTAGGAGAATTATCTATTGTTCCCAAATCAGAGTTTAAGGGAAACTTTTCCACAGGCCCAACACATATCCACACTCGATTTTTACATTCCACAATGTTATTTTCGGTGTCTTTTTTCGGAGCACACTCTTCTCGTACTAACTAATTTTAGCCGGAATTGATCAATTTGTGATTCTACCGAGATAGACGCGCCGCGCCGAGACGAGCACTCAGACTGTCTGTGTGTTTCGTGGATTTTCCAGGCTCTCATCATACAGTGCAGGTTTGATGAAACACTGTAGCTGTCAGAACGCGCCGCTTTATGGATCCTTTCAATGGATTTTTTTTCGGCACACACAGTCCGCGGTTGAAGAAGAACTGGTCATTATCTTGTACTTACATCGTCGGCTCTAATGCGACTGTTGGTGCTCTGGCTTTGCAAAAGCGAGGCGAAAAGCAAACAGTGACCTTGTTGATCAACGCTCTTCATCTGGAGGATTTTTTTCACATCTCCACTACATTTCCTCTGTTTACGCCCCTTCGATTCACCCGTCGGGTTGCATATTTATTAATTTCACCGACTGCGGCCGCTCCTGCACGCGTGCCCTTGAAAGGTCACTCGACAAAATGGACATTTTGCTGATCGCCGTGCGCGTTTCACTTCGCTCATTAACTGTACGGGAGTCAGACGAGCTCTCTCCGTGTGTGCGAGTGTGATCCTCAAAACGGGGGGAATGTAGGTCACACTCTTCCCCGAACGTCATCTCTCAAAAATGTGCTTGTAGTACGCAGAGAGACAGGCTCGTCACCGCGAACGCTAACCACATACAGGCTTAATTAAAGCGATTACCCAATAGAATTAAGTGCCGATCACATGGCTCCCTGTCTCCTCTAACCGGGCCCCTCTTCCCCCCTTTTTATTTCTCTATTTCAGAGGCCATGATATAAAATTGCTCTAGCAGCTACATGGGGATTTAACTGAGGAGAAAGACACAGGGAGGGATGGGAGGAGGAATCAAAAGAGGCAGTGAAGAATTGGCGGGGAGGAAAACTGTGTTCAAGAGGACGTTTGTCTTATATCAGAGGAGGGGGGAGGTGTGTTGTGAGCACACGCTCTCACACACATGGAGCACATACATCCCCAGCAGCAGCAGCATTTACATAGATGTAATGAAACGGGGGAACGGATGAATACAAGCCTCCATCCATCTAGCCATCTTGCCTGCCCTCCCTCGCCGCCGTCCCCTTAAACTCCCCCCTTTCTCTTTTTTTTCTCCTCCTCCTCCTCCTCCTCCTCCTGCTCCCAGCATGCCGCGCTGCTCGCCGCTGCAGCAGGGCAAGAGATGACATGTGGACACTCAGTGAATTGCCAATCGCCACCGAGAGAGAGAGAGGGAGAGAGGGAGAGGGAGAGGGGAGGTGGTTTGACGCATCCAGACTGCAACCATTGGCTTTTTTTTTTTTTTTTTTTTCCTACATTAAAGATTAGAAAAAAAGAACTGCAGAGAAGCACTACACTGAATACTGGATGTATCTCCCCCCCCCCCCCTCCTCTCCTCTCTTCAAGTCTCTCCCTCCTCACCCCTTTTGCTTCTCTGACCCTCTCTCACGCTACCTCAACCCTCTCCCTCCCTCTCCCTCTCACATACTTTCAGCTCAGGAAGAGAAATCAATAGCCACAAATTAATCATTCTGCCTTGGGCAGTCCAAAGGAGGAGGAGGTGGTGGTAGTGGTGGTGGTGGTGGTGGTGGGGCAAGGGGGGAGGAGTGGGGCCGCCAGAGAGCGGGGCGTTTAGAGAGCTACAGAAAGGTATTAGGAGCGATTTCTCGAGACGTTAAGAATTTAGGGAGTTTGGGACCACACACACACACACACACACACACACCTTGACTGTAAGAAGCGAGTGTGAGCGAAACGCTGCAATAGGTGTGCTGAGGCTGAAGCAACGCGGCTGCGAGCCGGAGTTTGGAGGGCGTTGAAGGGACAGCCGGAGCTGCAGGAGGAGAGTTGCCACCGTGAAAGTTCACTCCGGGAAAACACATTTAAGGTTGTGCGTCGACCGGCGTGCTCGTCAAGCGATAAAAATGTAGCATTGCTGATGTGAATATTAAGGAGCGGAGAGAACACGAGCACAGGGAAGTGCAGCATGACTTTCGTGTGGGTCGCCAGAGCAGCGTTGCAGCGGTGCACTGGTTTCAAGGTGCACCGTAGTATGAAACCTGAAGGTTATCACATTGTGTACTTAAAATATTTGTTGTAGTTTGTATCAAGTTGCATGTCTGTCAAGAACATACAAAAACTGTTAGTCACAATGTTTGGTCGCACCTGACATATTTTTCATGGTGCCCTGACGCAGCGAAACAAAGGTTCAAGGTTCCTATTTATTGTCATTGTCCGATAGAAGACTGGACAGTGAAGTGCTGTTAACTCCACACACATAGCTTTGTACAATATCAGTTCAATACGAAAATAGTGTTAAAGACGTTCAGTGTAGGGTAGTGTGAAGGTAATGGGATGGAAATGTGCGAATAATGACCATCGTAACGGAACAGTTCCATCTAAAATTCACGGGTCCGGCATAAAACATTTATCATTTTACTGCCTCACATTCACTATTGAACACCTGTTTCTCAAGAACAGAACGTAGCAGACTGCACTTCTTCATATATTTTAGAGATAAGATCATAAAATACTTGTCTCATAATCATCTGCGAGGACGTCTCAATCAGGTTGTGGCTGTGGAGCGCCGTGCTAACGCTCCTGCTGCTCTCGTCTATGCTGACTGCTACCAGTCTTTCATTTTTGGTAGATTCAAGTATTTCCCAAAATCAAATATCTCCAACTTGCTGAAGTTGATCGGGCCAGGTTTTCTCTGAACTCTTCCAGGTGAGCAATCAAACATTCATCGCTGTCGCTCGCACCCACTTCAACAGCAGAGGTAGTCCTGCTAATAGCACGAAGCACGTATCACCGAGGACAAATGAGCTAGGCGTCTCAAAGTCACATTTTTTCAATATGCTGTATGACACATGTTGCTGTGGCGTGTTGCTGTGGGGTATTAGGCCCAGTGCATTTCATACAACACAGGCGAAAGACACGTGAGATGATTCGAGGAGGGAGGCTCGTCTTTTCTTACGACAACCTGTAAAATAGGAGTTTCTCGGGCGCGGTGCAGATCCCTCAGCGGTCGCTGTTCATTTCTGTTTTTCCAAAAGCACTTCCATTTTATGACAGCGCATTTGGTTATATTTTAAAATAAGGGCTGAGACTTCATAAAATAAAAGTGAATAACTCCGCATTTTAGTGTTCAGATATATTATACTGCCTCAGACAATTCAATTTGTTAGTCCCGGGCATAAAGCAGCTGTCTCACAATGCTGGAGTTTGTCTCTCCTGCTGATGTGCGATGCCGGGATGAGCTACTGTATTGCACCTCAGAGAACTTGCAGTAATTGGCAGAGATGGGAAAGGTGACTTTGACAGTGTGAGCACGCATTTTCCTGATTCACAACTGTTATCTCTGCTTTTAAAATTGAGCTCGGCTTTGGTGGAAAAGCTCAAATACCCTTCAGATGAGTCCACAAAGTCAGGCTGCCGCTCGCTGGCGACGGAGCACGTTTTGATGACATCAGACTCTTTGGCTTGGAGAGAGAGAGAGAGAAGAGAGAGAGAGGGAGAGGTTCACGATCACACATATCGATCAGCCTGTCCGAAGCCCTAGGAATCATGGGAATTTGTAAACTGAGTAATGTTTGCACTTGAGAGACATCCAATAGTATCCAAGACGGCACAAGATTTGTAATGTAGCCATGAGATATTGTGTTTACAGTAAAGCAGCATCACTCTCGCAGGCTTATTTCCCCCCCAGCTGGCCTAACCCCTGCCGTCATATTCATCACCACCCGAACATAACGCCGTTTACCTCACCTCACCTTTATTGGAAATTGCTGCTCTGGGTTTGGCTTTCATGCCTCTGAGTGCGTTTGTCTTTGTGCTAAGACTTTGTTATCTCTCCCCAATAACCTTATCTATGAAGCTGCTCAAGTGTTGCTGAGGTCTGCAGTTTTCAGGAACAAGAGGCCACTGATGGAATTATTTAAATTGAGTGAAATGTCTGTTTAAATCGTTACTGGAGCGTGAGCAGATACATAGTGACTCACATACACGCGGTTAAAATCGTTGCTTGTGGTCAAAATTGTGTCAAGTATAGCATCTTATTTATTGTTGCAGTGGGTGCTTTGGTGAAATTCTTATAATTTGTCAACCCTTATTAGTTGGAGTAGCTCATTTAAAAAAAACATACATTATTAAAAATAAATGTACATATTGAGATCGCTATTGCTTGACCTTTATCACCAAGTGTGGTGATTGAGAGTGCATAAGAAGCTAACATTATACACACAAAAAATAGTAAGTAACTGTCTATAGAAACACTAAAATATTTAGCTAAAAACAGCCTAGGCCATAGTGACACGGTTGAAAGGGTTATAGCTCAACGAAGCGTCATCAAAACAGCTAAACCTAGTCTGAGTGGATAAAAAGTTGGCTAAAAGTAGCCTAGTATATAAACAGCTAGAATAGAAGAAAAAATAGAATATAAACAGTTAAAACAGTTAGCTAAGAGTAATGGATAAATGGATAAAATAGTTAAAAGTAGCCCAGTGTAGCCTATAAACAGTTTCTAAAAGTTGCATATAAACTCAAAATAATTAGCTAAAAGTAATGAGTAAACTGTGAAAATAGGTGAGCTAAAAAGTGATTAATAGTTTGAACAGCTAAAAATAGTGATAAACAGTAACTGACCTAATAAACAATTAGAAAAGTTAGCTAACAATATCATTATGAGTAAACAGTTAAGCTAAAAGTAGCTTAGGCCATGATGACACAGTTAAAAGAGTTAGCTAAATGACACTTAAAGGATCAAAAGTAGCCTTGTATTTAAACAGTGAAAACAGTTAGCTAAAAGTAATGGATAAATGGTTAAAATAGCTAAAAGTAGCCTAGTGTAGGCCTATAAACACTTAGCTAACTGCTAGCTAGCTAAGCGCTAATGAGGAGGCCTCAACAGTTAAAATATTTGCAAGTTGGACAAATGGTTGAAATTGTTAGCTAAATAGACAGCGCATTTGTGCGACAACATTATCCTAACAACAGCCACTTTTAGGTAACTAAAATTGTTAAATAACAAGCAAGATTTTTAACTTTCAATGCTGGGAGTCACAATGTTTGTTGCGTATTTGTTTGATATTCTGGGGTTATTTCAGTTAAGATTTGGTCTTGCCTGCATGCTGATGGTAATTTTACCAAGACGAGGAGAAGATTTGGTAATTTGGTTTCAAATGCAAAAAGAAAAAAGAAAACGCCTCGCAAGGTTTCTGTGCACAAAAAGCCGTCTAAAAATTCCCACAACTAGACGAGGAACTATACCTAGGCCTTTGTTAAAAAAGGAAGTATGTTCCCCATCTGCCAGTTCTCACTCCACTCAAAACAACAAGTACTTTGTTTGCCTGAGGAAAGGCCTCTCTCTCTCACACACACACACACACACAGTAATACAGGCACAGTGGTGGTGGGAGTGATCTTTTATCAGACGCTTTTCAGAAGAGAAAAAAACAAAAAAGAAGATGAGGGCATTGTACAAAAGAGAGGAGAGCGAGGGTGTTCAGATTAATATCATATGCTGGGAGGAGAGCGATGTCAGGGACAAGGCTAAAGCAGAGAGGCAGGGAAGAGACGCAAAGGGAAACCTTTTACGAGGTGATCTTTAGTGAGAAGAGCGCTGAATTATTGTTCACTTTCAAGTCGAGTTAGCTTAGCTTAGCATAATGGCTGGAAGCAGAGGGGAACAGCTAGCCTGGCTTTGTCTGAAGGTAACACAATGTGCTACCTACCACCTCTGAATCTCACAAATTAACATGTCACATCTTGTTAAATCCTGAGTTAAGTTGCAAAGAGATGTACCGGGAGTCAGATCAGTCAGTCAGTCAGCTGAGGACCTTTGACGCTGCAGTAAATACTGAGGAAATGCTCATTTTGTTCAGTGTATTTTTTTCCAGGCACTGAAGGCCTTCCTGAACTTGTTGTGACTAACAGATCTGTGTACTCCCACCCCTGAGCCCATAAAAGGACAGAGATCTCATTCTTGATCTTTAAAAAATCTTGCATAAGGCCGCGGATCACGCCGTCCCCATCGGTCCGTCCATCTCTCGAGGAGTTGGCAGCGAGCGGCTGGCCCCACACTTCGAGGATGCGGTGTAAGTGAGCCATTTCCGGATGACGATGACTTATCGCTCCATGTGTTATTAGCGAGCGATGGAACACAAAACATCCTGTTTTCAGTGCAAAGAAAGACTGACATATGAACATGGGAGTGAATCATAATCACTGTAAATGTAGCCAACTATAAAAAAGTATCTCTCACTCCTCCTCTCAGAGAATATGATTCTGGCTCTAACATCCAGGCTGGATGGAGGGATTGATGCTCGGATGAGCTCCAGAACATTTTCCAGCCCTTGTCGTCTCTTCTAAACACACAAGAGGACCTTTTTTTTTTGCTGCTGCTGCTGTATGTAAATTTGTATTCTTTTAAAAAGATGGAGAGCCGTGTCATCCAACTCTGACGTCAACGTTGGGACAATATCAACAGCAGCAGCCACAAACCAAACCCGAACTTTGAGCGGTGTGTATCAGGTGGAATGACTTGGCTCTGGATGTTCTGTAGCTATAACCTGATACTCTGCTGTTGGCAGTACCACTCTACCATATCACCGCTGTGTTTCCAAGCTCCAATGAAGCCAAAACTGCTGTTGTAAATGTTTTTTGTCATATCTCACAATGACACCAGAATGAGACCCAACACTGGCAAAAAAAAAGATTGTTTTGAAGGGATTTTTATGGTATTTTAGAGTTTGTAGCTTCTTAAATACTAACTAACTAAAAAGAATCATTAGAAATTGTTGATGACTCATCCTGCACTCGGGGGGGTGCGTTTATTTGTCGTTCAATAAACGCTTTCTTTATTTTATGACGCTGCCCATGGATGTGTAAAAGAGGGGAACGTCACCAGAGGAGCGTGTCGTTCAAAAGCGTGGATGTACCTCACCAAAGTCACTATAGAGGGAGAACACTCACAACAGGTCTCTCGCTTAAATATTTATCCACTGTCTAAACTCTTGACCTAGAAGTTGAGATTGTGCCAGAAATCCCCACTCTGCTTCTAAAGTAAGAACTGGAGATGTATTTTTTTGTTACTTTAAGAAGGACAAATCCACATATAGCTGTCAGTGTTACACTACATCCTGTGACCCATCACTTTCTCTGAACTGTAGCCACTTGTGCGGGAAGCATTTAGATGCTTACTCAAAGGATACATACGTTCTTGTGCATGTAAAAGGTCTTGAAAGTTAAAAGGTCAAAGTCCGCACCAACAGACGCTCCTTTCTCCCACAGAAAACACTGCTCCTGAAACGCCTCACCAGCAGTCCCGCCTTTAATTCTGTGACTCACAGTCACACATTTGCATAATGTATGCTTAGCAGCTAGTTTGGCACCTGAGAATTTATTCAGTACAGCTGCTCTGTTCTTGTAAGCGGTGCTTGCTCAGGCGTGTGTGAGCCGACCAATCAGAGGAGATTGGGTTTTCAGGTGGCGGGCCTTAAAGAGACAGGAGCTAAAAGTGTTTCAAACAGAGGGGGAGTACAGAGCTGCAGCAGAGTGTAGGGCAGTGTTTTTTGGGTATATTTTGCATATAAAAATCTTAATCTGTAAAGTGACTAATAGCTAAAGCCTTTGGATGATTATAGTGAAGTAAAAAGTACAATATTTCATTAAATTGTAGTGATGTAGAAGCGCCATCGAGCAATGTCATATCCATCATAGTAGAAGCAAATCGTGATGACAGTTATGTAACAAAGGACCAACATCAGCCTGATGTTTGTTGATTTAACCTAATCACAGTACAGGTCCGCAGTACTTTTGTGATTATATATAAAAACGCTACAACACACAGAACAAAGCAGAGCGATAGATTTTCTTGATAAATACTCTCCAGCTGAAGAGAAACCTGTGTGCATATGCTGGTTTTCATACCAGTGTGATGTGCCTGTGTGAGATGGTGAACGGAAGAGTAGGCGGGTGGCTGAACACACCGCATATTTGGGTAGAGAGGGTGTGTGTGTGTGTGTGTGTGTGTGTGTGTGTGTGTGTGTGTGTGTGTGTGTGTGTGTGTGTGTGCTGAGAGCAGTGCTGAAGTGCATTTAACAGGCTGGGAGGGCGATCAGGACCCCCAACACCCTGCGAACAGGAGGGTGAGTCAGTCGCTCTGCAGACCTTCACTCAGAACACAGACATAACGTCTTGTTGTCTGTGCGACAGAATATCTTCAGATTTCACGAAAAGATATCAACATATTTTAGTACGGCACAAAAAGAAAACAGCAATCAATTTCCTCCCCTACCCAAATCACAAATTTTCACACAATCTGATTTCCCGCAGAATAGTTTTGAATCAAACAATGTCGACAGCCGGAGGAAGAACAGCAGCTCTCACCGGTGGAACTAAAGATCTGTGGCTCAAACCAGATGATTTAAGTTTGAAATGTATCCGAGAAATGTCTTTGATTTGGGTTTTTCACAAGATATTTTTTTAAACAGTTTTGTCTAGCAGCAATGTCAACATAGCGATCGTCCGGATTACCCAGCATGCTCTCTGCTCTGAGTGTTTTGACTCCTTTGACTTTTACATTAAATCTTAATTGACACCTTATTCAAAGCGATCACGTTGTGTGAACGAGTGGACGGTTCGGTGTCCTGCTCAAGGACACTTTGACAGGGTGCCTGAACGTGACTGTGCAGCGGAACAGCAATTTAGTTTTTTCTTGATATTGTCCAGAACATGAAATGTTAAAACCAGCACATTGTAGTCCAATTACATCAGCAATGACAGATAAATACCTCACAGTAAATAGTTAATCTCGTTCTCTCCTTCTCTCTCTCTCTCTGTCTGTTTCCTGCTGTATTCTTGTAGCTCTCTCTATCATTCCTGTCTTCGGCGTGTGTTTCACTTCTCATACAGTAATCGTTATAATCCGGTGAAACAGCTGCATCGACTACCTTTGATTTGTGATCTTTTATAGTCGCCTCCCCCCCCTCCCGCCTCTCAGATCTGTCCTCAAGTGTTCCCACCGTTATTAACGGCGTTCGGGGAGCCAGTTGATTTAAATAAGAGCGCGGCACGTTCATGAGATCAATGTGCAGCTGTTTTAAGGGGGAATTTATGACACCCAGCCGCCGTCCCACTGTGCTCACTGTGCAGATTTTGCGCTGATACCGTGAGCTCGCTTCCAAGGCCGCGCGATGTAAATCATAGGAAAGAGGTCGGCAGCGGGGTCAAATCATTTAGGGTTTCATCACGGCAAATGAGCGTCAGCTACAACTTCATCATTGCGGGCGCGGAGAGGTGAACAATCCGGCACGCAGATACCTCAGTGCTGCTGCCACTTTATTGAAGTGAGCTGAATTGAGTGTGATGTTTTCCAGGCTGTGGATATAAACCCGAGGTGAGAAAGTTTAAAGGACGCTGTGTTCTGCACTCAGATGCGAGGCTGTGAGCCGCGCTGCGAAACACGGACAGCGGGAGCCGAGCACACACGAGGAGCATTACATCACCCTTGTTTCTATGCAACGCTAAGTTTGACAACAAGCTAAAAGCTATCTGATTAGCTTCAGCTAACTCAAAGTGATAAAAGGGACGAAGCAAACAGACGGACGGAGATATTGATCGGTGTTTTGTTTGCGAGGGGGGATGAAGGGTTTTGTTCAGAGGCCTGAACTTAAAACACGCTTACAACAACCTTCTGAGGGTTTCTCCTTGCATGCAACTCCCTGAACTGAAGATGCATGTAAACATTTATTTATTCATAACAGCTGCTGTAGTTCGGTGTCCTCACGCGCTCTCACTGTTCCACCTCACATCTCCAGTTTGGGTTCGTTGGGGCCGAGGCTGAATTGTTTAAAATCCAGTTTAAGTTGCCTGCACAACACTCATGCACCAGGTGCTTCGATTTGAAATGAATTTGAAAGTGGAGGTTGAGCCACAACTCCCATGTTCGTGTCCCACCGGAGACCTTTGTTGCAGATAGAGTTGAAACATGAGTCTGAACAGGAGGAAATTCTCTCTTCTCTCAAGAAGATGCTACTTTTGATGATAATTTAAAGGTGCGATATGTAAGACTTGGCCACCTGCCCATTTAGCCCAGTTAGCTTAGTTAGCCGTGCATTTAGTTGTCCAGACTCCAGGGGAGTGTCAGCGTTTGCACATGGGAATGTTTAATGGGGATGGGACGGGGCAAGCTAGTTAGCATGCTAACTTCAGTTGACATCGCATGACAGAAATGCAACACTGAATTATCTGTCTAATTTTGTCTAATGATTAAACTTGAGCTTTTGTGTAAGGGGTAGATAGATGCAGAAAATTGGCACATTAATCGATATTAAAAATAGTCATTAGTTGTCATCTATCCACTGTCTACTATAGAATAAAATACAGATATTTGCATTCAACCACCTTCTTATTCAATTTGCTCCGTGTTCCCAGTGTACCTGTGCTTCCGAGGCTGTTAGCATGTGGTTGTGGACTCCTCTGCTTCCTGCCGGTCCATTAATTCAGGTCTGAGGGATTAGGTGGAGGTTTGCTGGAGTGTGGCGCTGTGCTGCAGGCAGGACTCGGCTCGGTCCTGCGGAGAGGACGCTTTAGGTCCTACAGCGGCGAGGCGAGTGCACCTGATGGTTAGTTACGTGCGGTTTGCCTCCTGCCCGGTCAAATAGATACTTTACAAAGTTTTACTTCAGCCCTCGAACTCACCATGGCCAAGAGACTAGTATAGGCTTACATGCTTTCATGCTCAAAAAACATCATTAGTCTTCTCGTACCGTCCAGTGCTGGAGCTCTGTTTTGACCAAAACCTTTTAAGGTGACACAAAAGACCAAGAGAGACGGACCGAGTCTCTAAGATCAGCTGTTTTATTTGACATTTTCCAGTGGTCCCATTAAAATTTGTGAAATCGGCTGACGTCACCCTGCGGATGAGTCAGCGTGGGCTAGTTCGAACGCTGCCTTAGCATCCTAATTTTTATTCTGACGCTGAATTTAATTAATTTGTCACCAGGTTTGGCGAATAGGAAGCGGCGCTGAATATTATTGATCAGTGTTCATGAAAATAAAGCGACATCTGAGAAGTTTAGCTCTATTTTCCATTTCTCGGTGTTCGCTCGACGACCTCTGGTTGATCGTCTTTCTCTTGACTGATTCGGGCGATACTTCCAGTCAACTGGAGTCCATGTTGCTGAATTTTAATCTTGATATTGACTGTGCATGTGCTTGTTCTCTCTATAAAGGTGGCTCCTCAGTGGATTTTGAAGTAAAGTAAAAATTACAAGGTCTCTCATGAGCATTGGATCCAAACTTTGCACTAAATCAAAGGTTGTTCTACTGGTGAGCTCCTGCTCTGGTTGAAGTTGAACTCTATTGTATAAATCTATTGTTTGTATCTGCTGTTTTTAACCAAAGTAGTTTAGTTTCTAAAGTCTTAGAGTGCACAACCGCAAATAGATGCAAACTAGTTTCACCCTGTGGAGTTGATTACATGATTGTGATTGGCGTAGGTGAGGTGTTGCTTTTGCAGTTGCTGTTATTAGCGCGAGGTGTTTACTTGGCTGGCGTTCTGGGAATGCCTCTCTCCTTGGCTGATGCCGCTGCTCAGGGACCCTTCTGAGAACTGGACAGCTCGCGCTCCGTCTGACCAGAAGGCTGTGACGCACGCCGCTGTGACACCGGTGACTCACTGGTTCCCTGTTCCTGGATCTGTGAAATCTCATCCTACCCTTCATCGCAGCTCTTGCCCCGCTCTGTGACCCCGCCTGTCCCGGCGTGTCCACACGTCTCGACTGAGACGCACAGATGGACCACAGGCAGGAGAAATCCCTCCCACTCCCTCTGACATCTCCTGAGCTGAGGGTGATGCTGCTCATCTTGTCTTTGTGTATAATGTGCTGACACCTCACAGAGAGACAGAGGAGGCCTATTGTGAAGATTTAACTGAGACTGAAAAACTGTGCATATATCTACATACATTTACATACATATTTTCTTTTTCCACAACTTCCGAAAACCGATAAGGTCTTGGGTTGATGCTCAAACTACATTTCTCCTTTTTTAGTTCCTTTCATCCGTCAATGTAAGTAAGTAAGACCCCAGAAAAAGTCAGTTTTAAGATGTGACAGCACTCTGGTTGGATTTTGGTTAGGTTTAGGTTCAAATCACCGGGTGAAAGTCTGATTTTTCGTGAACCCAACAACATTGTCGCTTGATAATGACATCACCATGCGTTGTAATCAAGGCCACCGAAACCGAGACCGAGTCATAACCCAGACCCAGAGAGTATTGAGGCCGAGGCGAGCACCAAAACTTTGAGGTGAAGTCAAGACCAAATCCAATGAAGGACAACTCCTTGAAATGACCTCAAAGTCCCACATTTATTAAAAACGCCTACAGAATTATTGCCATAAATACTAGACGTGTGTATATAGAAATGTCTCGATAAAGATAATCAAAAAGCATTGCAGAGGTGAATTTTACTTTGTTTTCTACAAGCACATGAATACAAACGCGAAGGAGCTGAAATCAACGTAACCATCTTTATTCAAACACCCCATGGTCCATGTTTTACCAGAGTCGTCTAACCCTAACCCATCACCCGAAAAAAAAGAATGAATCCAAATATTATCAAAACTGTTAATAATACCTGTATATCAAAACAAACATTGCAAACAAACTGTTGCATTTCTTTCCTCTGAGAGCACCTGGATCTTGGATTTAGCACCACGTCCTGAGACAAGCAGATATTGAAGTTCAGGAACTTGCCCTAACAGCAGGGGCCAGCACACTGGAAACAAAAGCAGACACTGACAGTGACTCTAAAGTTCCTTCAGTAGAATACAGTATAAGAACATGAGACTATAAATAATGATTTGAGGAGAGGAGTCGAGAAAGCAGCGGGGCGAAGCGAACATGACGGAGAGGGTTTGGCCTCCCTCGAGGAGTTCGCTGCTCCTGTGGTAGCGGATCACAGGCGTTCTCTTTCTCCCTTCTTACTTCTTTTCCATCAACACATCATCTCAGGAGTAAACAGACCCGCAGCAGCTCTCAGCTCGCAGACGGACTGTGGCGAGATCAGCGCTTCACGTCAGAAAAAGGCGGACATCCCCGTTCGTTCGGGGCAGAGAGGAGCGCCTTTGTTGGGAAAGCGCTCGGAGCCGAGCCGTGGGAGGTCAAATGACTGTCTAACATCTGTCAGTCATCCTCCAGCGAGCCGAAACCTGACGGCACCTCGCTGCCTCCATTAGTCTGCCTCCCACATCACCTACAGCTACAGCTGCTGCGCTACATACCTGCCAACCTCTCCACAGGCTCCGAGATGCATCTTTATTTGCAGAGCTGCTAATGTTGTATTCTTCTTGCTCCCCAGGTTTCTGTTAGTGAAGACACGGTGAAATAAAAACACTTTAACGTCCTGATATTCCCATATTTTTAAACAGCTTCGTACAGCTAGTTTGTATTTACTTAGTTATTTATTTATTCTTTTACCATAAATGTTATAGAAAAAGGGCAAGTTGTTACGTGCTTTAAACCATGTCCCTGCTCCGATTCTCCTGCTCTTATGGTACATGTCAAATACATATTTAACACAAGCATTTTTGATTATTTATACATCTGAATCTCTCTCCCTTTCCCTTCCTCTAAAACGCTGAAGTATTTCTCGATGACTCATCCTGCACTCGGGGGTGTATACATAAATTATGTCCAATCACATGTGGTTCGGAGAAACCAGCGAATCTCTCTCATCATACGGAGATCTAAAACCCAGAACGAAGCGAAAGCAGAACTTTTACACAGGAACTCATTATCAAATAAAATACAGGTGAAGAGGAAAAAGGTGGGAAACAGACAAACACAGGAAGTGCAAAGCAACACATGACACATGAGGAGAGAACCTACAAAAAAACAAAACAGGAAATTACTAATTAGCTAAAAACAACTAACATGTAATATGTGAAACATATTTCATCCTTTAAACAGTCTGGAATAATTACCCTGTCACAAATAATATGCCTATGTCATGGAAAACTGGAACTAATGATATAATAATTCTTTAAACACTAAATAAAACACAAAAACCATCACCGTCTCATTAGACATCATGAATTTTACCAGAAACATGACAAGCTGAACCCTGAGTGAATTTCTTCCACCTCTGTAAGTCCGTTCGTATTGTATGTTATAATATACACAAGCACACAAGGCAACACATGCCCAGTTTCGGATGCAGGCGGGAAGTTAAGAGCAAACATTACGGAGCGCTTCCTTGTTGCTGTAACGTGAACGGTCCCTAAAATCTCAACTGACTTTGTTAGCTTGTGATATCACGGGCTGGAGGCTTGTTTGGATGGACTTTAGAGGGGAATGCTTAAAGTCTAAATGCCTCCAGCTCCAGCTCCCGGTGTCCATTTTCAAAACCCAGAACGTCTTGATCAAGATGCCTCCTGAAATTATACCCTGTCTGGATATTCTGTTTATAATACGCCACATTACTTGAGCTAAATATGCTCTCAACTGTCATTTTACTTTAAGTCTCCACACAACAGTTCTGCTCCGGCCGGGTGCTGACATGAAAACAGCATGTTTTCACAGCCTTGAGATGCCTCGCTACATCTGTGTTGTGTTGTGTTGTGTTGTGCGTGTGTGTGTGTGTGCATGTGTGCGTGTGTGTGTGATGCGAGAGAGACGGTGCGAATGGGCCTCCCTGCCTTAGCGGGGTCATTACCAAGATGAATATAGTGATTATAAGGATGAATAAGGTGTGATTATGAAGATGAATAAGGCGATTAGGGCTCTTGTCACCGCTGCTCGGGCGGCTGTTCATTAGAAGGCAGAAGGTGTCAGCGTGTAACATGCGTGAACCCATTAACTTTCCATCCACGGGGGGATCTGTGTTGCACGTACCTATACATGCGTGCACATGGGAATGCTGCAACGCCCCGACGCCAGACCAGAGCAGGCCATTTGTGTTCATTTGTGCGGCTAAATGACCCGTGTGTGCAATATATCTCCTTCCATTGGCTGCTCGGTGCCATAATCCAGCTTATGTGTTTGACCCTAAAGGACGCGGGCACACCTGACTGCGTCTGCAGGTCGCTGCGCGGAGCTAAAGCTAGCTCGCGGGCTGCCGTGCTGGTACTGTAACAGCAGCTGACTAATGCTGCATGCTGTGTCACTGAAGCCGCTGTGTGTCCAGAGGTGAAAGACACCTCACCGGCTCCGTCCATGTGATTCTGAAGGTGGGAGGAGGAGGAGGAGGAGGAGGGTGTAGCGGAGGTGGGGGGCTTTCTGGATGGTGACGCACTTAATGGCTGCCTGGAAAGTTTTTTGAGAATGCCGCCCACTGACGAACCAGAAGTGGGCTTGAATCTCTCTCTAACTCTTTCTCTTCTAAACGGCACCTCCCACTCAGTCAACAGCCCTGCCGACCCCCTGCAACCCCCCATCCCTCACTACACCCTCCCCATCCCATCATGCACCTCCTCCATGTTTGTGTCTCATCAAACCTTTGTCTCTGTCTGCAGCGCTGTGGCAGCTGTGATCATGTTTGATCACTGCTTGAGGTTTTCGTGTGTGTGTGTGTGTGTGTGTGTGTGTGTGTGTGGGCAGGATGTCTCTCTCCTCGGGCAAGCAGGAAGGATTCGTCCGGTCTTTCTCTTTTCTTACCTGCAGATATGTGCGATGTGATGAGAGCCGGTGTGAATGCAATGTGGGGAGGAAGGACTGTGATTCATGTGTCCTGCGTGTGATCGAGCTTCACATGACAGAGGCAGCACCGGTGACCAGCTGCACTTCTCAGATGATTTGGAGAAGAAGCGACACTGTAGGAAAATCACATCTTCTCTACGTGAGGTATAACTTAAACGAAAGACAGAGATCCGAGTGTGCACAGTTAGGTTCAGGGACATTACCATTCGCCCTAGAGACCAGCCGCCCCGTCTACGAGGACATGAGGGAAGTACTTTTTACTAAAATGTCCTCCATTTATGCTGACGATTATCAAAACCTTGAGTTGCGCTTCAGGAAGCAAACCTACGTCATGGCAGATTTTGTTTGCCGAGCTCGGGACAGACGGCAGAACATGTTTATTTAAGACCAAGCTGCAAAATAATGTGTCATTTTGAGACGTCTAACCTCCGCAGCTGTACTTTTGGTATCTCGTAAAGCTTTGAGGGTTGGACACTCGGTGTGCATGTCGCAAAAAAAAAAAATCAATCAACCAATATCAAAACATATCAAACACTTCCAATTTTATTTCAAATCATTCGTCAGTAATCTTGTTGTGTCTTGTCAGCAATCAAAGATGTGTTGCATAATAAAAGCTGCTTCCTTGAATGATGAATTCCGTCACAGTCTTGATTTACTTCATCTGATTTATATGATATAAAGTTATAGCGAGTGCAGTGTGCTTCGGGATGTCAAGGTGAGGTTGGTGGATGACGGATGTGTTCATTAGTCACCGTGTTTACAGTCTTTCACTCACTCGGTGATGTGGAAAGGTTTGCCTTGCCTGAACCGGAGGATGTTGCTGTGAAATGTGAGCGTGATCAAGTGTTTTCTGGTGGAGATACGTAGCTCTGCCAGAAGTTTGTTACCAAGAGGGGAGAGATTAGCGAGCCTTTCTTCAACTTGCGTCATGCCGACCTCACAGTCAACCTTCTCCTGCAGAGAACAGTTGACCGTTCACAGCTCCCGTGGTTGCACATTGCTGCACACAACTATAAAGGCAGGGCTATGCTCAAAAAGAACTATATCATGTTATTGGACCGCAGAGTCCATTAGGATGATATCATTTATGTCAGAAGGAGATAGCCGGACATGTTTTAGCACAAAAACTACTTGGTTAGGGTTAGGAAAGGGTCACGCTGTGGCTTAAAATACCTGTTTTCTAGAGACGTCGCTAGATCTCCTTAAAGAATATCCAGCGGCTTTACACTTGCAGATGCTGAAACACAACATCTGCTCTGCTTCTGTTCAAACTGTCCCCTCCATCTCCTGATGTGACAGTCAAGTTATAAACATGTAACGTGAACGTGAACTGTCCATAGCCTACGACGGGTACAGGTGTGAACCAATCCGCGGTTTACAGAACTGTTAATTACCAAGTTTTTCTCCTGGTGACTGGGGTTTGCGGAAAGTCCTCAGCAGCAGACCAGAAAATTGTCTTCTCACTCAGAGAGAGACGACCAGAGAGGAAATGAGGGTCTTCTTCTCCTGTTCCTGTCCAACAACCAGGAGCCAGAGGCCATGCTGTTGGTAGAAAACACCCTCTCGGCTGCAGCGTAGACCTCTCTTAACCAGTCAACACCTAAATCTTGGAACGCTTCCACATTAAGCAGGGCTCGGCTTCAGCTGGAGCCGGTCCAAAACCCGGCACCTATATGTGAACCTCAGCCCGGGGAAAGCTCCTTTTTAAAAAAAACATGAATACGCAGCATCACGGCGGCGTCACCGGCCCAGGAATAGCTTCTCCTCCTGGTTATGTGTTTGGTCCTGAAAGCGGGCTCACCGGATAATCCCGGGGTCCCTCAGGAGCATGACCCAGAGCCTCGCTGTGCCGGGCGACAATAAATCTACATCCGCCCACCCCCCCTTCTTCTCTGTGCCACAGCGACCCCCTTCTCTCCGCCACACTCCACTCTTGAGTGCTTCTCCGTCTCTCCAGGCTCTGTGGTAATGAAGTGCTTTATGGCTGCAGAGGACATGAGGGGACGCATGGGGGGCGCAGGGTTAGCCCATAGCTCATTCACACGATGGGGGGGGGGGCACGGTGGCCAGCGGCGACTGGACTGATTGAGTAACCACGCACCCTCAAACACACACTCAGACACGTCACCTGACCCCAGCTGAGGGGTCCACGGGGGTTTGGTGGTGGGAGATCTCAGATAACCCGCTCGCTCTTTTAATGGCGGCACCACAAACTACCCCCACCTGCCGTGCGTCAGGCCGAGCGGGCTACAGTTACAGTCTGGATTTCAGCGCAGTCCCGCACCTTGTTCTCGACGAGGGTTTAAAGTTCGGCGCGTTTCATTGTTCATTTGTTGTGTTAAATTATCTGAAGCCCTTTGAGACTGTAGCAGTGATTAAAGGCTGCGCAAATAAGCTTGACTCACTGCCCTGAAAGTCGGGAACAACAGCGTTTCACCTCGTTGGTTAATTCCTCATGTCATAATGTTTGTCTTTAGAGAATTAAATACCCAAAAAATGCACGAAACCTTTGCCTTCTTTCATTGTAAAATGAAAACCAGACCTAATTTCCTTCCTACTGAGCTGAATTTGATTGTTTCTCTCGCAGTAGCTCGCCTTTGAGGATAGTCTCATGCACCGGGATAAATAGGCAGACAGTAAAACAGGCAGATTTTATCATCAAAAATGGTTCTTAAAATGTGGGGTTGCGTCATGGGCGGGTGATGTCAGTCTGTGTTTGGTCCAGACTTAAATATCTCAGCAACTCTCTGATTCAATGCCCTGACTCTGAGACGCTCCTGGTCCTCAGAGGATGAATCCTACTGACTTTGGTGATCCTGTGACTTTTCCTCTTGGGTTCGATCAGTTTGATTTTTGTGATGTTGAGTTAAATGTCCCACAACCTCTGCACGGATTGCAACAAAATTTGGTTCAGACATTTAGGATGATGTCTTTCATCATTGGGTCAAACCCCCAAAGCTACATCAACCTCAGCTACCGCGTGTTAGCACTCTTTAGGAACTGTTAGCATGAAGACATGTTAAACTACGATGGCACTCTGCTAAACATCAGCATGTTCACATTGTTGTTGGATGTAGACTTTTTACTCTTGTTTGGTGTTAAGCCCTCAAAATCACGCTGCTGGAGTCTCGTTGCTGCAGTTTGATAGTTAGCAGAACATGTGCAAACTCTTCAAAATCTGTTCGGAAATGGCTTTGAAATCTGTAGGACCTCAGTGAACAGGTTATGGTAGTGAATAAACTATTAAAAATTATAAAAGCATTGAAAATGTGCCCTAAATTTAAAGAAATCAGCATTTTGTTTCATCAAATTTTACTCATGAAACACTCAAACAACTAAATATATATCTGTTTTCATATTAAGGGTTTCTAAATGTCCCTCTCCCACCTGTTCATCCACTTTCAGTCAGTTTTCATGTGACTGTAAGCTCAGAGTCCTTCAGGCGTAATCCCGCGTACGGTGCTGAAAGTGCAAGTGTTGCTCTGTGAATACAGGTGTTCCTCTTTTCGGTGCTAAGTGTTTTGACCCCTGCACACCTGAGCCTCCGGTAACACCTCTCCTCTCGACGGTCGTCCGACCCTGCCAAAGCTCTTCACGGCCAAGCGGCTCTCTCCGAGCCTCGGCCCCGCGCTCGCACTCACGTGGGGAGGTATCTGAAATGAAAATGCCATTATAAAACATTTACCAGCCTGCTGAGTTTACATGTCTTACAAGAAAAGGACCGTTTGGAGCGGTTAAGTGTCACATAAATCTTTCAGCACGCTAATTGAAGTGGTTCCCCCAATAGGCCACTCTCCACAGCTGCTATTACAAATCGCACAACTGCGGATGGGGCGGCCAGCTGCAAACCAAATCTTACACCCACTTGATAATGTTGTTAAGACACACACATGGTGCTCTGCGGATTGCTGCTGCTGCTAGTTTGCTCAGACAGCTCCGCTGGGAGCGTGCAACGTAGTCGTATGTAAACACAAGTCATCTTTCAGTGAAATATGCTCTGAGAGGCGGCACAAGTGTGTTCTCCCCCTCCTGTCTCCTCTCCTGGAAATGCAACTTATTTAAAGCTTATTTAAGCAGGCAAGTTGAAGAGGAGCATATTGTTATTTCCGGCAGCGGCCTTGGGGGAGTAGTCGCAGGAAGGCGGCGGGGGTTTCACCTATGAAATGCACCAGCTCATATCTGAAACTGTTCGCGCTACAGCTAGCTGCGAAGCCTCAGTGGATGACGTGCTTTTGAGGCTCTACGCTAGCAGCGAGTTAGCAGGGATCACCTTCCAGCTGATTGGAACGAGCCCGGTCTCTGCCACCGAAAAGAAGACGCTTCGTGTCGTATATCAGAGCAGGAAGTTGGAAACTGTGCAGGTCCGTTAAACTCTGGAGGGCTTTTTCATGGCTCAGCAATTACCGAGGCCTAAACTGTGACACTGAAACTTGATGTATTCCACCTCCCACTCCATCTTCCCTCTCCGTCCTTCAAAACCTCTCTGTTCCCTGCCCTTCCTATATTTATCTCTCCTCCTCCTTCCCATTTCATTGTCTTTCCACCTGCTTTTTTCTGTTTCCTTATCTCTGCCGCTCTCTCCTCCTAATTGCCACAGAACTTGTTGATGAAAATCGATAAGTGTTTTTGATTACGGGCCAGAGAACGAGTGGACACACGCGTATATAGTCGGTACGTTGGATTGTGTCCACTGAGGATTAGTGGGTTTTTTATGAGTTTTTATTTGTGAGGTTCCCACACTTGCATGCATTTCCATCAACTTGTTCTTATGCACATTTTCAGTTTAACCTTCAGTGGAAACACTGTTAACTGGACAAAAAAGGATGAAAAATCGTACAAATGTATCAACATGTGGCCGAGATGGAAAAGTTGGGCACCAGTGACAGCAAAAAGCAATGGATACCGATCTAGCTTTTGTCTTTAGTCGAAAAGAGTACGATCGACACTCATTCCTGGGTCGAATGACTCTGCAGTACACACAAAAATTTATCAGCATTGATGGAAACATGACACTGTGGTGGACATCATTTCTAAGTTTTGGTCTGAGTATCGATGCTCGAGTTCCTGAAGCCTGTGACTTAAACATCCACTGAAGAAGTAAAGACATGAGATCTGCTGTATGTGGAGCGATGAGGAGGCTGCAACCTCCCTCCATCATGCTTTCGACTCATATTTGGTGTTTGGAAACTTGACAAAGCAAACATTTCCTCCATCCTAAATACATCCGTCCTGAGCTGAGTCTCTGAACAGACGGTGGCCGTTGCCAGCCCGCAGGTAGCCCCGGCACAAGCACTGTACGCAGGTGGGAGAGCAGCTCGAGGACGCTTTGATGGCTCTTTTTTTTTTTTTTTCCAGGTGACACTCTCTCTAATGTCTGAGTGGTCGTCACCGGGGGTTCCCTCTCTCTCCGCTGCATGTGGGCCATTCACAAAGTAATAACCGCGCCCCGCTGTGCCCATCATGCCTCGCCGCCAAAACCTCCCCGGCAACACCTGGCACAATGGTAGCCAACACCTGTTCACCTAATTAGAGGGACACTGGAGGGAGAGGAGATGAAGAAGTTAATGAAACGCTAATCTGGTCCAATCAAACGCCCGGGCATCTGCCCGCCCGCCGCAGCAGCAGGTCGCCGTAATGGCCGCCTTATGCGCGCCTCCCCCGCCACGCCACCTTGAGTGACCTCATCAATGCCAAACCTCTGCTGAGCGGCGGCGAATATAGGAGAGCAGACAGGGGGAAGCGGGAAGGGGGAGGAGGGGGAAGCCGGGCGTGTGCTGCTTCCTGGACGGACAGGGTAGCTGGACGGCGAGCTGTCAGTCAAATGAACGAGCATTAAGAGATGAGGTTCCCTGTGCAGAAAAGTTGGAGCGGCTCCAGGTCGCACCAGCTGTGCTGCTCCTGTTTACAAGCTGGCACCTGCTGCCGGAGAGGCCTGGTGCTCAGGTCTGATTCTGGAGAGCGCGTTCTGGCCTCAGCGAGAGCTACGACCAGAGAACAGGGTCCACTGATGTGAACTGATTGACCGCTAAACATCTGATATGCAACATTTCAACACTGAAATCTCTCAGAACGACTATTCTGTTGAGCAGCACGTTCAATCTCTTGTCCTCAAAATGGTTTGCAGTCGGCTTGAGGTCTGTTTTTTTATTTCTTTTTGCCAAATCAGCAACGACATAGGAAACATGGGAAAGTAAGCTACAATAGAATAGGTTTAAGAGAGACAAGACTAGAAAGTAAAAGTCACAGTGCACAATTGCTTCAATGAAAGGCAAACAGAAAGGTCCTCAGCCTTGATTTAAAAGAGGTGAGGGTTGGAGTCGACCTGCAGCTTTCTGGGAAGTTTCATCCAGATATGTGGCGCATAATAACTGAATGCTTCTTCTCCATGTTAAGTTTTGACTCTAGGGACGGAAAAAGAGAGAGGTAAAGACACAGACTCATGGGAGACCAATCAGGGACAGGTGAAATCAATCAGGACAATCACAAGGGGCGGGAAAACAAGAGAGAGACAGGAAGTAACGCAACATGACACATGAGGATAACCCTTGCAAAATAAAACAGGAGACCGAGCCAAAAACCCAAACCATGACGCCTAGAAGCGGCGTCACTTAATGTTATCAGGAGCTAACATTTTCTTGTTAACGGATCATCAAAGGTTTACTCCACCAACAATTCATTCAGATCAGTCTGCTTACATGAGGTGCTTTTATTGATTATAAGTGGAATATTAGGGTCCATGTGAACACATCGACGACAACTCCCATGATCCCACGCTGCTTCACCACAACATCAAACTATGTCTTCTGTTTGGATTGAGCGAGCGGCAGATTTGTCAAAGAGGCTGAAGTGTGTCAGGAGTTTGCCGCCCGGCTGTTCGGTGCCTTCTCGTGTGAACCCTCCTGAACTCTGTTCTCTCTGCTTTTCCCTCCAACAGGAAACCTCAAAGGGATGTGTAAACAGATAGACCACTTTCCTGAGGAAACGGACTACGAAGCGGACCCGTCTGAGTACTTCTTACGTGAGTATCTTGTCTCCCTGAGAAATCCTGCACACACAATTAAGATTGATGCTCTTTTGCTGCTCGGCGGTTCGTCTTAGAAGTGACCACGGGGATGAAAAAATAAAAGTCACATCAGGCTTTTCTCTCTCTCTCTCTCTCTCTCTCCAGACATTTACTGTATTTTTAAAATCTGTCCCACTTTTTGCTCCGTCTCAGACTGGAGCGCCGTGCCAGTAACTGCTCTTGGCCCGCGTGTCACTGCTGTCTCTGCCTGCTTTTAGCACGACGCCGGCCAGGCTGAGTCCTGCCAAGCAGCTCGTCTGTTTTTACTGCTTGGCTGTGTGTAACATAACGTGCAGTGTTACAGTCGGCTGTGTACCCTGTAAACACAGCCCATTGATTTCTGCTCCCTTTTCCTTTGTGCAAGCAAGATGGAGACGCTTGTCGAACTCATTTGCCTGCTAATCCTAAAACTCACAACAATGACCCGGAGCTCATGATGTACTGTTAGTGCCGCCAGCTCAATACTCTCTCCTGATTGGCCAATTAATGCGTCCGAGACGTTATTTGTGACTTACTGACCCGCACAGTCGCGACGTCACAGAGTTCAAATTTCACAGAGAAACATTGATAATGTTTCTTCTATCTTCAGTTTGCTTTCATTGAGCTTTTTTTCTACACACTAACTCAGTAAATCTACTTTTGCTTTGGCAGATTTCGATTTAGTTTTCATTTTATGAATTAAATGTCGCAGTTTTGCTGCTCTGTTCCAGTGAGGAAGATTTGGATGTCTTCTCGTGAAACAATCTGTTAAAACAGCTTTGATAAAGTCACTCCAAAGCCGCTGATAGTCTACAACAGATGTATATTTCATTATATCAACGCTCGGGGTTAAATTTGTTATTTTGTAGTCCAAGCGATTAGATTTCACTATTCAGTCATTGCATTGCAGATGCTAATTCCGGTCCTGGCGTCCTCGCCCTCGTTGAACGTGTTCGGGTGCAGCAGGGGCAGGTTGTGTGTTTACAGCTGGTTTGCTCATGTAAGTTGTCGCTGGTAACTTACATTAAGGAAATGAGGGAAACGTTGAGGGTTGGAGGGATCCTGTGAGAAGAGGAGAGCTGCTGCGTCCTGGGTTACTGGACCGAACGGATCAAATTCTGGTAGTGAAACAAGTCTTTCGCAGGGGTTGTGATGCACAAAAAAATGTATCCGGCATTTTACAGCCGCTTCTTTCACAGTGTAAGCTTACGGACACAAGTCTTCTTGGGCCAATGTGCACCAAAAGGAATTCAATGAAGTTACCCATTAAAAAAATATATCATGCTCAACACTAATTATAACATTTATTTCTATTTGATTAACAAACCAGTGTCCCAAGTCCCTGTTGACCCCTGATGTGGTACAACTCCTCCCCCCCTCCCCCGCCCCGCTGCAGCCCGCAGTGGCTCATGACTAGAAGTCAGAAAGTGTCCGTCTCCTCGTCTCCATCGGCGGGGGGACAGTAATTGAGGCCCTCTCGGAGAGCCGAGCCGAGCCGTGCGTGCCAGTGCTTGGAGATTAAGCCCAGCCAATTAGGCTGTGTTTGACTTAGCGCTCAGAGCGGTTGTTCCCGTCCATATGTGCCAGAGAGAACGGTTATGATAACAGCCCTGGTAATGATTGTAACAATGCTGGAGCGGCGGCGAAGGCAGATCAGTCTTCTGAAGAGCCGTCTCCCGGGCTGGGGATGACAGGGTCGCTGGACAGAGGCCGCGCTCTGGCTCTCGGACCACCGCCGCTCGTCTGCGCTCA
The DNA here is from genome assembly GCA_039737535.1 of Lagodon rhomboides. NCBI lineage: Eukaryota > Metazoa > Chordata > Actinopteri > Spariformes > Sparidae > Lagodon > Lagodon rhomboides. The sequence continues at coordinate 11,187,855 of CM077802.1, read as the reverse complement.
CATGTGTGTGTGTGTGTGTGTGTGTGTGTGTGTGTGTGTGTGTGTGTGTGTGTGTGTGTGTGTTAACCTCTTCCCAGGCTGTGATTGGAGGAGAAGGCCGCAGTGCTCCCAGTGGCTTGCCAATTAGGACACTCACATCCATAAATATTTCAGCCTCCTTCTTATATAGGTCAGGCCTCTCTCAATCGCTGTCTCCCACACTCTGCCGCTCTTCACCCTCACACCCGTGATATTTCATGGCGGAGTCGTACAGCACCTTTTGTCATCTCTCTGGCTTGAAAGAGAGCCCAAAGCGTTAAGCTGTTTCCCGGGTGCACGGAGAGGTCACAGAGGACGCGGCATCGCGGCGGGTGTCTCAGACGTATTTTCATATCTGCCCATTTCCATTTCACGGACACACACCTGGCATTTCCATAATGAGGAGTTTCACGGCGCCTCTGGGTGGCCAGAGACGAGGGGAAAAGCTGCCTCTGCTCTCACATGCAGGAGAGAGAGGAGGGGGAGATTGGTTATGCAACAGGAATGATGTCACTTCAGGTGAAGGCCCATGCGGAAATGACGTCACCGGGGGGAGCTCGCCGGTCCAAAAATCGAAGGGGACACACCGGTGATGTCATCAAACAGCGTAGCGAGGAGGAGGGAGATATTTGGTTGCTGAGCAAACAGACAAATCTGACTATATTCTCCTAAACATGCACCCCCGCTTCTTCTTCATCACACAAACACACACTCTGATCTGCTGTCCTTATGCTGACAAACACACACACACACACACAAATACACACAAACATATCAGTGGCTTCTCTGTGTGTGTGTGTCTGTTCTGTGAGTCCTCAGCTCTCCCAATAGCAAGTCAGTTTTTCACATCCACACGGGGTTATATAAGCCAGCTGAGGCACACTAAAGCGCCAGTGGGTTTTTAGATCATGCCGTGTCGGAGCTCCCATCATCCACTGCTCTACTGGGCGCTAAGCAGCTGAGAGAGAAGAAAGAGGGGAAGAAAACGCCCAGTTATGCAAGCTACTAATACTAAACTGAAAGGCATCAATTCAGTGTAATATAGAGAGGGAGACGACGAGGGAGGAGGGGCGCGTGCGTCGGAAAAAAATTAAGTGTTAGTCAGAGGTTTTTGTGTCACGAAATGTTGGATATCACTGCGCTTATAGCACATCGACTATTGTGATATTCTATTAATCGTTAAAAGACCTTTCATCAAGTCGAGCAGACTGGTTCCAGCTGCTTTTCTCTGACTTATGTGGGAATAAATTAAATATTTTAAGGTTTTGAACAAAACAAGCAATTTGATAAATTCAAGTTGTTGTTTAGGAGATTGTGACGGGCATTTTTTGTAAGATTTTGTCGACAAACCGATGAATAGAATATAATAATAGTTGCTATAAAATACATAGAAGGCTGCCGCCAATGATTATTTCCACCATCAGTTGTTAGTTGTGTGAAATGTGTGACGGCTTGAGTTTATGGTTTTTATTATTATTTTTCTATTTTATTTTGAAGTTCTCTCATGTGTTTTTTCACTTCCTCTATTTGTCCTTTTCCCGTCTTTCTTCCTGTTCACCTGTGTTTCATTTTTTAATCAGTCCCTGTCCATTTAAACGTGCGTTTTTCTAGTCCGTTCTTTTTTCCCGTGTCAGTCCTGTGTTTCTTGAGTTCTTGCACTTCTGCGGTTTATACTTTATTTAGTTTTTGTATTTTTGCTACTTCTCTGTCGCTCAGATTTTCCCCTGCCTGCTTCTTCTGTTTTTATTGCTTGGACAATCAGCTCATTACAGCTCGCTTTTTGTTTTCACCTCCCTGTGTTTACGTGTCTTGCGTTTGGGTCCCTTTTTCTTAACCCTGACAAAATCTCAAACAGCAGTGAACAAACAGCCGTCACGACCAAAGTGTCGTCTTCAAATGTCTCAAAGATAATTACCCTACAATGATATCAAACAGAGAAAGGCAGAAAGACCAGAGAGCATTTGGCTTTTTCCCACTATTATTGCTTGAGAGATGACTACTGACGAATTTTCAAAATCCCTAACTGTTATTTTTCTGTTGATCGACCAATCCTACTTATTTTAGAGTCTCACTTCTAAAACAAACCTGCAGCAGGTCTGACAGAAGATGAAGGAGCCATTATCCATTCTGTTACTCCGTCTGCCATCATTTCACAGCTGATTCATTCAATGTTTTGTTGTTTTTTTAACAAGGCGTTTTCTCTTAGTCCTTGCCACAACACTCTCTCCTGCTCCAGGCCGTGTGTTTGTTTGTTTGTTTGTTTTTTCACATCAAAAACCCCTTTGTTTTTCCCAGCAGCCCACTGGAAACAATCCCCAATCATGCAGTGTGTCCCAGTTCCTTAGTGCAGACTAGCACTTTAAAGTGTGCACTGCGCTCTGATGTTGATACTGCTCTGTTTTGGGAAACAATCAAGAGACTGATATTGGGTGTTATTTGAACAGGAAATGATGCGAGATTGCAAATTCGTCATTAATTCAAAGCAAGCTCTAATCGATATTTTCATATTAACAAAAGTATCACATGACTGCTCGGTGTGAAAGAGGGCGCTCGTAGTGACAAAACCCACAGAGAGTCATCACTCCGCTCAGTTTCCTTTCAGCTTGTTGTTTTTGTCTTTCTCTGCCACAGCTCGGCTCACTCTCACCGCTGTAACGGGGTCGTTGTCGGCCGCAGCAGGCAGCTGTTTTGAGCGAAAAAAGCTCTTAAAAGCCTACTGTGCACGACCTGCTCGGCACCAGGCAGCAGACAGACGCAGTTCATTGGGAACTGGTGAACTTTGTTCAGACCGCAGGCAAATCAGATCCTTAAAGGGGCTCTTTGTAACAATTTGAAGGTATTAATCACTTTTTTATTGGCTTTATGTGACGTGAAAAACGAGACCTTTATCGTCCGTCCCGGTTGCCTATTTAAGCCCGTAGATGATTTGTTTGAGTTAAATCTTTCAGCCAGACTGTGGTTTTCATTGTGAAGAACTCGGGTCGGATTTGTGACTTTATGCAAATGTGTAAATGGAGTCCGCCGAAACAAACTAGTTCCACAGAGCCTCTTTTAAGACAGACATTGTGATTTGCAAGTGATCAGATCAGGTTTTTGCGTGCAGACATCACCAACGTTGGCGGAAGCGATGGCATCCGCTGGTGATGCGGCTTTTCAACGCGGAACCGTGAGCCTGAAACCTCCCTCAGAGTGCCAGCAGACAATTTATTTCAGCGTCTGTCCACGGACTGATGTTCTCTGTTGTGTTGCTGTGCTTCATATTCTGATGCACTTCGGTCACTGGATTTGATGTCATCGTTGTGACACTTTGAAATCCAGAGTGTCTCGATTGAGAGACCTCCACTACCTCCAAATGTGGTCTGGATCCGATCGATCTGGATATGCCAAAAAAAATTGATCTGGGCTTGCAGAACAAGCCCTTAGAGGAGAATTTAGCAACCAAAGGGCCAAATATTTCCCCCAGGAGTTGGTAAAGACCCAAAACGGAGCTAAACGAGAGTGAATATCGGGCTTAAATCATCAGCAACACGACGCCAATCCTCCAAATTCTAGAACACTTCTATATTTTTCTTGTGTGGTTGTACTGCATACTCAGACTAAGTATATAGTCACCCTTAAGGCACGTAGTTCCAGCATGTGAACAAGTCAAAAGTCAATGCTAATAGAAAAAAGGTACAGGACTATTCTCACACCCTTGATTAACTTCCTTACGAACTCTCCCGGGTGTTTACGCCCCGAGACGGCGTTGATCTCTGCCTCTGGTGCTCGCATGCATTCATCTGAGAGTATTCGCTGACATTGATGACAGAAGGGCAGGCCTGTCACAGCCCGTGTCACCCTGGGGCCTCGCAGCAGACTGGACGCTGGCCTGAACTGGCATCGCCCGATAAAATCAATGGGTCTGGGGCAGGACACGCAGGGGGTTGTAGGGCAGCGCAGGGGGTGGCAAACAACACCAGTGCTGAGTCTCTAGTAGCAGTTTGTGTTACAAGAGTGTGCGTGTGTGGGGAGCGGAGGGGGGAGGGCCCTACCGGAGGGCTTCAATGTGATCACATGACCTCAGATGGGGTTGTCACAAGGGTAGATGATGTGTTTATACTAGTCGAAGAAGTTGTCAGCTGTTCCCGCTTTAGCAGGTGACATTGAGCACCCCGTACTTCTAGCAACAAATAAGGAACCCATCGACTGGTGCATAAAACACACGGCACACAGACATGAGCCAATAAATTAAAAGCCAATCATTTTTGTCCTGGTTGACCGAGTGAGTGCTAGCGCTCTAACTTTATATCTTATTAACAGGGGGGATATAGAGACGGCGCAGCTTGTAAAACGCAGAGGTGAGAGAGTGTGTCCTCATATTAAAGCGAGATTAGAAAGCGCAGGACGAGTCGCGGCGCTAGGCTGTCACCGGGGCATCATCAAAAGACGGCTGCACCTGCATCTCGGAGCAGTTTTATGCAACGGTTGCGAGCTGAAACAGCCCCCGAGAAATTCTGACAGGAAACATGAATCCTTTTTATCTCCGGACGCGAGGCAGTGGAGCGTCGGGTTTTGACCACTTTTGGTGCAAAACGTATCAAAATGAGAGCGGTCTTAATGTTGCAAGCCGGAGGAAAAGCTGATCCAAATGCAATCAAAAGCTAAATGTGCTCCAGCTGCTACAACATGAAGAAAAAGACAACTGATGTACACAATATGTGGCTCTGGAATTGTGTCTGTTTATTGTATCAGACAGGTTATAATATACATTTTGTACATATTGAACCGTCTTATATTATATATTCCTTGTGTAGTCTGATTGCTGTTTGCTTTAAGATAACAAATGAGAAAAGTGAACATTTGAATTCATATTTGTAATCAGTTCTACACACACATCGATGTGACCAAAGATAAAAACCTGCGCTACAGCAGCTCAGTGTGGCGTTTACTTCCCTGCTGATGACGTGTGGTGTTGGACACGCTCGGCTCCGGCGCGGCACTGTCACGCCGACGTTCAGCCGTGATCTGTTGGGACATCAGCGGTGGAGTGGAGGGTAATTACAGTAATTGAAATGTGTTCTGCGGAGGGAACTTTAATTGTCTGAGCGGGCCTGTCATGTGAAGTGATTCCAGTGTGAGGGAGCTCTGTGTTCCACTGACCCGCCTTTGTGTGTGTGATGTGATGTTAATATGACAGAGCTATATTCAGCGGGAGCACCGCTGGGCTCCGATGGTAGCTGTGTGAACGTGCCGGGATCATCCGCGTACGACTTCACATTCAGACTGATGGAAGTGCTTGCAAAGGGATTAAACAAAACATCTTGATTACGAATGTTTTGAAGCATTTAAAGTATTTAAGTCTAGACGAACAGACCTGTTTTAACTTGTACAGTTGTGTTTGTGTACTTTTAAAGGGTTTGTGTCATTTTGTCTTAAGTCTTTGAAAAATGATGCTCAGATGTTGAGTTACAATCAAGTGTCTTTGTCCCAGCGTCAAATACAGCAGGCTGATCAGCACTTCTAAGTTTGAAGCTTTAGTTAGTTACCTGAATCTAGTATCACTTCATGAAGCGACGCTCGAGTGTACGTGGAGCAGGATATGTTTGCGTCGGGGGTTGGTCGGGGTGGTATGATGGGTCACACACTAGACTTTCCACCTGGAGACCAAGGTTGGCTTCCTGTATGTGACCAGAGTCAAGATGAGTTTGTTTTAAGTTATATCACATAAGTAAGTTAACACACATAAATTATGTAAGCTACGTTACCAACGTGACTGAAAGTCTGTAAAATCAACATTTCCCTGCACGTCAAGAAGAGGTCTCCTTGTCATTTATTTTGTCAGCCCAACCCCCAAAACCCAAAGATCCTTGAAGAAAACTTGGAAATGTACATTTAAGCTGTCAGACGAAGTTATGAAGTCCTTAAAAAAATACCCAAATATTTTTTTTGTTGAATGACTAATTGATAAATTAACAATTTGTATCAGCTTTACTTGAAACTAAATGGCTAAAAGAGTTCAAAATCAATTATTCCTGTTTAAAGGAAGAATTTCAATATCATTACAATACTGCGCTAAGTCATACTATGTGGCTCTTGTTCTCTGTGAGCTGGAGTACAGCTGATTTTTATAAACACTTTAAATAAATGAGTAGATATCTATTGGAAGTTATGAGAAGAGGAATGAGAAATGGATAAAGGAAAACAGAGAAAAACAGAAAATAAATGAACAGGGCGACATAAACGAGTGTAAATACAAACAAAATGACTTATTATTGAATTCCCGGAGGTGTCTTAAATGTCGGACCTGAACATCTCAGCTCTCACTCTTGTTGTGTTTTATAAACGCCAGCGAGAGAGACTCGCATTCATTTTCTAATCAATTTCAAGTCAAATTGCATTCTGCCTGCGAGGTGTGTTGTCAAGACACATAAGCTTTCAGATGAAGCGGGCCGAGAGCTGCGTAAGCATTCTTGCACATTTTGAGTTTAGCCACCAAAGCTAATTTCCCTTTGTTTATGCACATTTTTTCACACTGTGTATTTTAACGCAGTCACCGGCCACTCCCACTGCTTTTGAGAGATGCGTTGTGGATGTTTGATGCCGGGGCTGATGGTAACGAGGGGGCTGCGAGGGGTGAGAGTCGGGGCTGAGGGGCAACACGCCTCCCGATCAGGACGAGGACGATGCAAGGGCTCAGTATTGAGGAACAGGAGCAGGAGGAGGTGTGGAGGGGATTAATAAGCGTTTGTAGTATTAAATCAATGTGCCTGGGAGCTGAGGCACCTGATTAGCATGACCCTGTCCTGCACATCAGCACATTCTGGGCTGGGGGAGGCTGATTAAGAGCCAATGCTAATTTCCTCTCAACCCTGTCAATGAAAGAGAGGGAGAAAGAAAGTAAGAAAGGCAAGAGAGAAAGAGAGAAGGAAAGGATGGAGGATGCCTTTGTAAAGAAGGACAGAGTGCACGTTTATTCACACCTACTGTACATGTGTGCACTGTTGGAACGTACAGTTGTTATGTTTTATGCATTTCCATAATTTCAGCTAATTATAAAAGGAGAGGCACGAGTCAAAGTTTGCCCGAGATGGGACCAAATGTGACCTCGACTTTTTTGTTTTTATTCTGAAAGAGAGAAGAGATCTACAAAGCAAACGAGTAGATGATTTAATCATTTGTGCTCTTAAAATAATTTGTTCATTAGCTTTAGCCTGACTGTCTTGGCGGTACCCTTCACACTCTCATCATGGATTAATTGGAATACCACGTCTGCTCTGATTGGTCAGCTCACACACGCCTGAGCCAGCACCGTTCACCGTGTCTTTGCTTGTGTTAGCTTCACTTCCAGACATCGTGATGTAGTGTGATGTCAAGAAGTCCCAGGATTAAAGGTGGGACCACTGACGAGGCATTTAAGGAGCACTGATTTCTGTGGGAGAGAGGAGCTCCCATTGAAAAATGAAAGAACATAAAAGCATACAGCAATAGGTCTCCTTTATACGTCAAAGTGCAGATCCTTACGAAGTGATGTGATATAGGGTTAAAATGTGCATAAATATTCAACCCCTTTATAACATTTATGTATTTATATTAACATAATCATCACTGGTGCAACCTGTTGGTGATTAAAAATACATAATTGGTGCATTTTTAGGGACTTTTCCACGGCTAGAACAAGCAGCTTGAGAGGTGAACCCTAAGTTTAAATATAATATTTAGAGTCTAACTTAAGGTTTCTTAGATTGGCTCCCTTATGTGTTAGTTTCCTGGCGCTCCAGGAAATTAAAGCAACTGCCAGTCAGCGCCTGAATGCCTCTTAATATCAGATTCTTTAGCTTTTGGACTCAGGTTGCGTGAGTGAAGCCACAGTGGCGTCGAGGAGGACTCGCTGCTGTAGAAAAACCCAGCCATGGGCCTGCATGGGTGTTGAGTCTCATTAAGTTGTTTGTCAGCCAGCGCTGAAGAGTGCCAGCGCTCGGACACCAGCCTGAGCTGCAGCCGTGCCAATCAATACAGTACACACAGTATCCGCTCTCACCCTGTGTCTCTGTGAGCAGGTTGGCACGCATGCTGGCAGGAGGACAGAGCAGGGCGGGGCTAAACCAGCATCCATTGCTCATTACTACAGCTCTTGCCCCGGTGCAGCCACCAACAGGCCAGGCAGAGCGAGGCACTGCCTGTTTGGACACTGCTGTACTCTGCAGACATGAAGGAATAAATCCTTCAGTGAAAAGTCTAAGTTTGGGAAGTATGTTTATTCATTTTCTTATGAATAGACAGATGAGACGATTGAAAACCCTCTCATATAGCGTATATCTGTTCAATATGAACCAGCCAGTTGTGTAAACAACAGGTTGTGTTTTTACAGTGGGCTCTTCTAGCCAGCTTTTTTCCAGTCTAAGCCAACCAGCTGCTGCCTGTAGCTTCATGTTTACGTGACAGATATGAGATGACTGAAGTTCTCCAGTCTTTTTTAGCCCGCCGCTGATACCAGACTCTCTCGTGGTCTCGTGTCTTTTTGTCTTGGGAGTCGTAGTCCTGGTCAGAGTTGCTGTGGATCGCCTCCATACTGTTTCCCTTGTCTTCAAACTGTCATCTGCCGGTCTCAGAGGCTGTGTTCAGTCCCAATTTGGTGTCCAGCCATGTTTACTGGGAGGTTGGTTGACAGAGCCCTGTTTCCTGCAATAACTCCCAACCGCATACCTTCGGGGGGGAGCTGCCTTCCAATTCTGGCCATTTCCTCCAAATTACACTTTTTAAATAGGCCTATCATTCATTGCCCATTCGTATTCTGACACCCCTCACAAGTTTTCTCTTCCTGTCTATCATCCTCGTTGCTTTCCAAAAATCTGCGTAGCTGAGTCGCCTCTTCCTGCCTGCATATATACGAAGGATCAGAGAAATCAAATAGTATCGACATTCAGTGCTCTTGCTCAATAAAATCAAGGTAGATGAGATTTCCTCCATCTGTGGAAGTGTAAACTTGTGTGCCAATTCTCATTTCGGCTACTGACAGGAGAACAGCAAAGTGGTAGTGGTGGTAAACAGAAAAGTGCCAATCATCATGAGGCAAACAGTATAACAAGCGGTATAAATAGAAATCAGTTAGTGTTTGAGAAAAAGCTGTGATTTTGTTTTGTTTTTTTCCTTGCCTTGGACGATTCTGTCTCGTCTTAATAGAACTGACAAAAAGTTTGATGCAACTTCCCATTATTTATACTGAAAATGTATCTCGCTATATGCGAATGTAGATAAGCCCTCTTCAACACGTGAAAAGCTGTGCAAGTAAAGTTGGATCTAATTGATCTTAACAGTGGAAGATATATCATCAAATTCATCTTCAACTTTGAAAGAATGGATTTAGATTTCTCACAGGTTTCAATGACAACCATGAATTAATAACTGTTGCTTCCAGACTTTATGAGCATTAGGTGGGCTAGCTAGCTTCAGCTAATGCTCACATTTAATCTCCACAAATTGGCTCTGTCTACGGCAGACTATTTAATACTTCCAAAAGAGATAAGGGTCTTCAAGTGTGTTTGGTGGGTTGCAGCGTACCAAGGCTAAAGCTAGGCTACATCTTCCGGAAAAGCAAAATAGCATCTAAAGATAAAGGAGCAGCAGCTATAGCTAGCCAAATTGTTGTAGTAGCTATTGTATCATAAATGCTGTCACATTCAAGTTTGGCCGTAGTTTCTAGGGGAGTAGCCAAAACTAAACCTCTTCAAACCAAATAAAGTGCAGGACACAGAGCTGCTAACATCTATAAACTCGAATATAGTAGCTTAGCATCTCTAACTCCAATACAGTCAATGTTTCAGTCCTGAAAAGGTATTTTTCTAACCTGTAAGCCCACAACAAAAGGTCGTTTTTTGGCTAATTCCCCTTGCGTTTGGAAGTAATGCCAGGTTACGAGATGGCAAGATAGTTAGCTTAACATATTAGCATTTGCAACTCACAATGTTTAACCCATTCCTTACACGTTGGCAGGTGTATTTTGAGGTTTTTTGAAAGGCCGTGTTGTCAGACTATGATGGGGAAGGTAGTGAATGGTCAGTTATAATAAAACTGATTTGCAATAGCTGTATGTTCTTTCAAAAACATGTTAAAACACAGTGTACTGTGAGACCAACCATTACTGCCAAAGAGTCCTGAGCTCAGACTTAAGTGGGTGTCACATGAATGTGGGTGTCGTTGGGGAAGAAACTGAAGATGCGCCACTCTCTGTGATCGTGACCTCGACCCAAATCAAAACGGCGACCTCGGTGCTAATCACAGGGCTCCCTAGAGCATCCTTTCATGTGGGCCGAGGCGAGGGCTTCAGAAACACAAGACGCTGCCGCTGTCATTAGCTATTAGCGTGGAGGTCAAAGCTTTCATTTGGACGGGGTCATTGTTTTTCAGCTGCCAGAGACTGACAGTGGTTTTACCACACGGGAGAGTCGCCACAGGACTTTTAGCAGCCCTCTAATGTCCGTTCACGGGCCGTCCTCTGTTCAGTTCACTCAAGTTGTAAGAACAAACAGTACAGGAAATGAGTAGGAAGGAAGTTAATATTTCTCCCAACCCTGGCCAGATGTTTTAGTTTTACAAAATCTGGTCTGAATATGTTTTGTTTTTTATTCTAGCAGGGTGCAAAGCAAAGATCTAACAGAAATGCGAAAAAAAGGTCCTACGTTTATTAATTAATTCCAAGCACAAAAAAACATGAAAATATACAATTTTTAATCATTTTGCTCTAGGATGAAAATAATGTCTTCCTGATTGAGATAATTGCCATTCATCAAGTACCACAGTTGCTTTTTGTTGGTAATTCAGTCTTTTACAAAATGTATACAAAGACTTATTTGCTTTAAATTGGCATTATCTTTATATCTTTTATCTTATTTCAGCGTGTATGTCACCATGAGATGCCGAAATGAATAAAGTAAAATAATAATAATAATAATTTTTGTACATGTCAGCTCAGTAAGAAACCGTCAATAAGTCAGAGGTGGCTGACATTATTAGCCAGTAGCGTTGGTTTAATAGAAGGTCAACATCAGCTCAGTATATCAACAAATCAATATATTCGTCTCACCCTGTGCAGGACTGTTAAACGTGGTGTATCATGGACCCGTCCTTTTGTTTCTGCACTAACCCATGCACTGCAGAGACTAGTCCCTGTCTATCTGTCAGCCTGTCAGTCTCTCTGCCTGCCTCCCCCCGGGGTGCTGCTGTGCTTAAACATCCCTCCAGGCAGGATACAAAACTCTGACAGGGGCTCAGCCGATCCTTAAAAGATGGAAATGTGAAGATGTGAAATCTCCAGAATGTGGGGGGGAAATGTCTGAAATAGGTGGCAGCCTCACCGCCTTGGGGCATAGTTATTGTCCTGTTTCCTCCAACAATTCCCGTCATCGCCGCTCACTGCAGGCAGCAAACTGCTCGGAGACACGGCTATCTGAGCACTGACACACTCAGTATTACGCAGGAGAACAGAGTGCATCCTGACATGAAAAATCTGCGGGGACTTTCAGCCTTTTCTTCCGAGGTAGAGCATGGTCAGCCAAACCCAGGGGCAGCGAACTGGAGCCTGATCCCAGGGAAGGCACAGTGCATGCTGGGAGGTCACTGTGAAGGTCACTGCACTTTTCAGTGTGCAGCTAAACATGGATGTTAATACGGAGAATGCGCAGGGCTGGGAGGAGCACTGCAGGCCAGCCGATCCTCGAAGTCATGCAAATGAGCTGGATTTTCTTGCCCTGGAAAGCTCCAACATCACAGGCCCTATCAAGACTTGTCAGAGGCTCTCCAAACCTGAGGCGCTTGTTCTGTGGAGACCGGCTCTCGCAGAGTTCTTATATTTGTGGATAAAATGTGGTTTGAAGAAGGCTTTGAATATAGGCTTTTCAAGGCAGTTGAAGTTTCTAGGACAGCACATATATAACAAAAACAAAACATGCAATAATAATAAGATTTTAATGCAGGTTGGACATTATGTTTTTCAAATTACCACTGACATGTTCACATTTGTACGTGCCACACCGACATTTCCACAAACTGTGTTATGTCATATTCACATTACATGTTCGACCTGAATTTCCTATCAGGAGGTGGAGGGGGTGGTGGTGGAGCGACAGGCGAGAAGGCTAGCAAGCCAGTGACAGCTGTTCAGGGCTGCGTCTCAGCATTTGTAAGTGAGACACCACTGAACATTTTTAAGATGACCTCTGGACAATTTTCAGCTGTGTTTATGGCAACGAAAGTAGTACTTTTAGTCAAGACATGATCTCTTCCTAACCCTAATCGAGTGGTCATGTGCCTAAACCTAACCAGAGCATAAGCACAGGGTTTAACATTTTAAATTGAACCTAAATAAACAACTCTGGTTTGCAGAAACGCCTCTTGCCAACGTTTATACTAGCGATTTGGTTGGAACTCACCACCTCTGTTGGCCAGTACAATGGCCTTTATCATAGACAACAAAGACATGACGGGAAATGAGGACCAAAAATGCAACAAAGCTCTGCAGTCGGACTTGAAAGAACCAACATTGCCGAGCTACAGAAATGCAGAAACATGTTAATCAAGGTGAGCGGCACAAGCATCTAAAGCTTTTCAAAAAAACTTAAAACATTTGTATCACATCAAGTCTGACAAAGAGTAAACATAGAAAGTAGCCCCCAGGATTCGCTATTTTTGGATCACATCCTGGACAACCAGCTGGCTAACTAAGCCAACAAGCACATCTTCACTAATAACAAACATTCACTACTCATTGTTTTCACTGTATCGCACAGTTCACAGGTCTTTTTATTTTGTTGCTAACTTAAGGAAGAGCTAAGCCTCGGCCTTTTCTTCTCGTTGAATTTGGGAATCGAATCCGTGGTGTCAAATGATGTCTGTTTGACACCCCTTAGCCTTGAATGCATATCCTCGGTGTCCCAGAGGTTTGAGTGTATATCTTTTATTTTAGTGTGTAAGTTTGACTGAGATCATTTAAGCGACCGGACTTGTCGATGTGTCTAAATTAAGAAAGACTGACTCAACCTCAATGCATTCATAGAATTTCGCAATTAGGCATTCAGTCTAAAGATTACATTAAAATGTGCATTCGCAGAGTGTCCAGCACAGCAGTGCTGATCAGAATCACATAGGCGGTGTGAAACTCTTAAGGCTTAGCAACAGCTTTAGAAACTAAATCATACATCTGTTAGTTTGGACCAAAATGGACTATTCAAGTGTTCTAACAAACTATTCTAACAAGTTCCCAATGATATTTTTTTGCTAAATGAGATCGGATTTTGTGAATAAAACAATATCCATGAAATGAAAAGGCAGAATCGCCTTATTAAAGCTTAGAACGCTGAAATCAGACACGCTTATAGCTGCGAAATCCTTGTGATGTTTGACCTGTTTTTACCTTTTTCTCTCTGCAACGGAGCCTCCCTGAGGTTTCTTGAACTTTTCGTGTCACCTTGAGATCTCGCACTATTAAACAGCCCCACTGTCAACAATCAATACATTTGGCTGGCCCCTCTATCCCTCTTTTGTCTCTGCAAATGAAGCTGATGGATGAAAAAGAGCCCTGGTGGCCTCTCCCAGGTAATGTGCTGTGAACGGCCGTGTCAATATCTTCAGGGTTAACGGGACAGAGGGATGGAGGCATGAGATGGAGGGGGAAGTTAGGAAGAGCGATGCATTTAGAGCGGGACAGAGGAGCAGGGTCAACTCTCGGGACAACTTAATATTTAATCAACCCACCGCACCGGTAACCTTAAACCCCACAATCCCCTCTGGTTGCACAAGGAGACAAGTGGGAGAGTAGGGGGAGAAACGGAGAAAGACGGGGGGAGGGCGAGACGACACTTTATCTTTCAAATGGTCTTGTGCTTTGACTGAGCGGGAATTAAGTGAGAGAGAAAATGGAGGGAAAGAAACGATGAGACGGGGGGACGTTCGCTGGGTGACAAAGACGACGAGATGACGGTGCGCAGACAGAAAGAAAAATGGCCGCAGGTGAATAACGGCATTAAAGTCTTCTTCTCCGGGCTCTTTCAGGCAAGGTTAAAGAAAGTGATAAGCACATCATGATGCTGAATGATGACTTGATGGATACAGGTGGGACAGGGAGCAGAGACATTACGGGGTTGGGTCAAAAACACATCCATAAAGCTCCTCGCTAGTGATGCAAAATGTTCCTAAGCTGCAGTCGTTTCTATCCAATCAGTGTAACACAGAAAGCTTCAGTGTTCTGAAAAATTGTGAAGAAAACACAATACGTTTTAAAAATTGACTTTACTTCTGTCAGAAAACTGATTAACTCAGAATTACCAAGTGAAACAGACTTTTAAATTTAAGTTGTACCAGCTAAAAAGTTTTAACAACTTAAAATGAGTTACTACTTTACTTGGTAATTTTGAGGTAACCGGTTTCCTCGTAGTTTTTTAAGTAAAGCCAAAAGGAAAGTACAGAGGTCATGGTAAAAAAATCAATAGATACATAATTTAAAACTTGAATAATGATTTCTAAGCGATTCAAAATTCATTCAAAAATACAGGTTTAAAAGACAAATACATCGCATTTAATTGACACTTGAGCTTCAGTTTATGAACACCGTGAACGTTATTTAAACAAAAAACAACCTGCGTTCATGAGACACAACAGATCTTTTACTGTGGGAACCACAAGTCACAAAAACCAGAGGAGCCTCCAGTGAGGATTGATCTGCACCGCAGGATGTGTATGTATGAATAATTTTCTCTTCCATACACAAGCGGCCCCGACAGCCTGCTTTAAAGTGTTAGATAGCATGAACATATTTATTTGTAATGACCCTCACCAGTGCTTTGGGATGAAAAATGTAATGTTTGTATCCAATAAAGTGCTCACCAAATATCATGGCAACCTGCCAATTAAAAAAATAAATATCTTGTGTGCAGTTCTCCATGAATCATGAAGCACTTGGTAGATTTCCTGCCAATCTGCCTCTTAGATTTTGATACGAGTGTACGAGTGAAAGGTTTCGGCCTGATTGTGGCAGAGGCACAAAGGTCAGCGGGTCACTAAAAATCATTAGTATTCTGCCTCTGGAGACCACAAATAACCTGCATTAAATTTCAGGGCAATCTGGCAGGTAGTTGTTGAGATATTTACTCCAAACCAACAATGTCCTTGAGACGATATCACATAACCCCCCAAAAGCAAGATCTGCCATCCGCACATGAACCTTTCACACAGAATATAAAACCTGTGAACATACTGTGTCGCCTCCTGTGCTCTATAAGTGGGAGGAGGGTTTCTGTCGCCTTCATGTATGTCTGTTTTTCCTTCGCTGCCGCCTTAATGCTATAAATGCCTCTGAAACAGCACAGATTATAGGAAAACAGTCTAACTTCCAAAGGCAATACTTACTGACTTTCCTTCAAGGACCAATAATCGTATAATTTCAGAAAAATCTCATGTTGACTTCTTATTTTTTTACCTGCGTCACTGTAAATCCCTCGCTCTTACTGTCGTTCTCATAATTCACATGTCAGCGAGGCGGCAGCAGCTGGTATTTAAAGGGGATATTATAGACTGGCATGAAGCTGCTGCTCCGCAAAGCTTGACCAGGCCACCGAGTTGTTTAACAATTTGTTGATGGCGATGAATGACAAATGCGCTGCGCTTGTGTACAGCGCTTTTCTACCTTAACGGATGAAGCGCTTTACAATTTGCCACTCATTCATCACACACACACACACACACACACACTGACGGTGGCGGAGCTTTGATGCAATGCATTCATATCGGAAACAATTCAGGGTTCAGTGTCCTACTCAAGGACACTTTGACGAGTGGACAGAAGGATTAAACCACTAACCCTGTGATTAGTGGACGACCCGCTCTACCTCCCCATGAAATTGCTGTATTAAAGTAACTGCTTTTTGGCCATAACTTGAAAAAAATATAAATTATCAAACTTTTCTAATTTTCCAACAGCTTCGTACATTGCAAGATATTGTGTGTGTGCATATATATATATAAATGGTATGTCAAGGTCAGTGGGTTCAGCCAATCAGTGCATGCTTAATAAGGACCACAAAATGAGTAGTTACTAGGGAACAAATGAGAAACGGAAATTAGCCGGTGAACGGCACAAAACCGACAGAAATGTCTCATCCATTACATTTAAACATAAGTTACTGTTTTTGTTCACCCCAAGTGGTAACACATAACACTGAGTAGCTACTAATTAGTATCTCATTGCTTCAATATTATCTCACAAAGTATCTTTCGATTGGTTAACAACTCTCCTTTTCCCCTTTCATTCTTGATTATTTTCTCACTCATTCCTTAATATCTATTACCTACTCCATGAAGTTGGATTTGGAGTTAATTAATAGCTAATAGTTAACTAGCAGTTAGTTACTAATTTGTTCTCTAGTAAATAGTTTTGTGTCCCGTATTGTAAAGTGTTACCGATCATGACTTGTGCTGTCTGTTAAGTATGAACTTTACACAGCCTGTTTCAGCAGATTTGGGTGTGGTTCTCTGGAGACCTGACAACTTTTGGAGGATTATTTTTGTAAAGAATCTCTATGTGTGGTTGCATGAATAACAACAGCACAGAATCAGCACACACAGCCTGATCAGGCACCGGTCTCGCTGTAGTTACTGTTGAGCGCCCAGCGGAGGATGAGCGATGAGCGTCCAGCCAGCCGTGGCCACCGCTTGGCACTTTCCTCCACTGCAGCTGTTGACTGCTGCCTATCAGCCTGTGGGTTAAGGTTGGCTTTCCCATCAAGCCCCGCCGGGCACCACAAAGCCTCAGGGTGTGGGGGGGTTAGCGGTTAAATGGATCCCTGGTAGAGAGGAGGGTGTAAGGGGGGAAGGGAGCGATGAATGGCAGCAGGTATGCAGGCAGATGGGCCGCCGGGAGCCCCGGTGGGTCCCTGTGGAGGTGCAGGCGGCCGAGTTCAGCACAGAGCCACCCAGCCTGCCGTCAGCACTTTGGGGAGAAGCTGGGAAAGTGCTGAGGCGGCAGCCACGTGGGGAGATGAGGTGAAGTGGTGAAAATTTAACCAGCCTGATGAAAGTTTAAGTGTGCATGTTAAACAGGAGAGAGAGGGAGGTAAAGTATGAAAGGCTAAAGGATGGCAGGAGGTGACGGGGGGGGGGGAGGACAGGTCTGGGAGCTTTTCTCATTGTTTCCCCTGCATGACTCAAACAACTGTCTGCTGCTCAGACACCAATATGACTCTAATATAACCTGACAAATAAGGGTGTAACACAGCTCTTTTTTCTTTTTTTTTTTGACCCTGGTTCGACCTCAAAAGTAACATCATATCCCTCATCCAGTTTTCCAGTTTTTGCTTCTTGATAATTAGCTGCAAGGACGCTGTTTCTTTTCAAGGACGCGGGCTACATCCCTCTGCACTGCGGCCTGGCTCATATACATGCCAGAGCCCCGTAGCACTTTTTTGTTGACTGCCATTCACATGATGCTACATAAAGCAGCCAGTTAGCTCCGTGGTGTTGCGGAGAGGAGTGCAGAGAGAGAGAGAGAGAGAGAGGGAGAGTCAAGCGGTGTGATTACATAAGGTCGGGTAACAGGCTCACTGTGGGGATACACTCTCACTAGACGGTGTTGATGGAGTCTTTCACAGGCCTGATGGGGTGTTGATTAGGATGTGCTCACACACAAGGAGCAGATGCTGAAATGGATTCTAATGTGCTTTCCTCTCTTTGTTTCTCGCTCCCTCTGCTTTACATGCTCGCCACTTCTTTCATCCCCGCACTCGCCGCTGCCATTTCCCCCTCTTTCTTTTGATTCCCCTTTGGCTGTTTTGTCCTCTCTGCGTGAACACCAAATCACATCCCGTCCCCCCATCGCCTCCTTTCCCTCTGTCTTTTTCCTCTTTCGCCGCTGTCCTCCGCTGATTTCCAGGTGCGGTACGAGCCTCCAGCATCTTCCCCATCCTCAGTGTCATCCTGCTTTTCATGGGAGGCCTGTGTATAGCTGCCAGTGAGTTCTACAAGTCACGCCACAACATCATTCTCAGCGCAGGGATCTTCTTTGTGTCTGCAGGTGAGTTTTTATTGAGCGGTGACATATCACAGTCGCTAAACTCCGTTATTGCCTCCTGCGGCTGCTTCACTGGTTCATGAATAAAAGCTTACAAAATCACCACCAAAATATATTAAGCTTATAAGTTACATATTCATTCCTCGGCTTTCAAGGAATTCTACTATTTCCCCAAGAGTCAAGGTCATGGATGCCTGTCTGGATGTCTACAGAATCCTAACATATAATAAGTGTTATAATAATAACACTTGATAATTCTTCCATACATGTGTGGTACAAACTTGGCCCAGTTGTGCCGCTAACGTAATGTCATCGCATTCAAGTTGCAGATAAGATTACAAACATAATGTGTAACAACACTCGCTGTTTTTTCAACCCATTTCTCAAGCTGTGGATCACGTACCTCCTCGCTCCTATGGAAACACACACTAAGAAAATTAACAATCTAAAGTATATCTAAAAGTGAGCTAGTACTCAGCTGAAATGAGCATCCTGTGCAGAGTACCAGTATCATCCGGGTAATGTGTCCATATCCATACTCGTGGTGAGGAAAGTTCTGATTTTGGACAGCTGACGGAAGTTTATAAATATCTTGTTTTTTCTCCTGTGATCAAAAAAGAACTTGTTCCGAAGCTCAACTCTGAGTCTCTTCTGTGAACACTTTTCTAATAGATAATAAACGTAGCAACTTCTGATCAACTTATATCATTTTTTTGAGGCGTGAATTAACACATTCTGACTCCCCGCACCCCCCTCACTCACGAATTCAAATTAAATTTCAAATATTCCCTTTTTCTCCACTCACATTATACTACCGCAAAGGCCACGTGGTCTTCGCCAGTCTGTCCACGGCTGTTTGTCGCCTCTTGCTCTGCAGCCACAAGTCTCTTCTTTTTATTCTTCTGTCTTTTGTCCTCCTTTCTCTTGATCCTGTTGCTGGGCTAAAAGCCACCCATTGGGACTCGTCTCTAAAAATACGGTGTCCCTGACACACTTTTCCTATGATCCATCTTCCCAGATACAGCATGTCAAACGTTTCTCCGTGTGTGACTAAACTAACAATGTGGAGACGTATGATGGGCTCTAACGCGGCACACGGCTCCGTGATATACTCTGTCTCGAGTGATCTGCGTCAAGACCTGAAGCCGCCTCGTTTCTCGCTGCAAGGGCAGAAGATTGGGAGTGTGCGATCAGTCATGTTGGATGGAGAGTTGGACAGGATTAGTACACTGTGTACAGTGCATGAATCAGCGCTCTAAACATATTGAGTATGATACTGCATGTTAAGTAAAGCACACACCGAGAATAACTCGGTCTATGAGCTCATCCTGACTGATACTTTCTGTCTTCTTTTCTTTCTGTCTTTGTCCTTTTTTCCCCATGAACCCCACCCCTCCCCTGATGTGTGGCACCTGTCCTCCAGGCCTGAGCAACATCATCGGGATCATCGTGTACATATCAGCCAACGCGGGGGACCCTTCAAAAAGCGACTCGAAGAAGAACAGCTACTCGTACGGCTGGTCCTTCTACTTCGGCGCCCTCTCCTTCATCATGGCTGAGATGGTGGGCGTCTTAGCAGTGCACATGTTCATCGACCGCCATCGACAGCTGCGAATAGGGGCGCGCGCGGCCGACTACCTCCAAGGCTCGGCCATAACGCGGATCCCCAGCTACCGCTACCGCTACAGACGTCGCTCGCGCTCCTCCTCCCGCTCCACAGACCCATCACATTCCCGCGACACCTCGCCGGTGGGCCTCAAGGGCTTCAGCGCGCTGCCATCCACGGAGATCTCCATGTACACGCTGCCCCGGGACACGCTCAAGTCCTCCGGCACGCCCACCGCCACCTACAACTCTGAGAGGGACCACAACTTCCTGCAAGTCCACAACTGCATCCAGAAGGACCTGAAAGACTCGAGCCACACCAACACAGCGAACCGCCGCACCACGCCGGTATGAGGGAGTCGACACAAGCCAGGCCAGCCCGGCGGAGACCAGGAGACACGGGAACCCCTGTGGGTGCAGAACGCCCCGGGAGACGATGGATTTCCATGTTTATAGACATTTGTTCTTTTTGTTCAGCTGCATGACTTTTCCATTACCATTGTTGAGAGAGTTTCAACAAGTCTGCTGTGTTCCTGGATTTGAATGGCAGAGCAGCGAGGATGGGTCAGGTTGTACCGAGAAAGCGAGTTCTGTCATCTTATGGGCAGGGGTTTGTTTGTGAGGTTCGGGACACTCAGAGGGAGGGTGGGAGGGCCGGGGCATTTATGAGACAAAGATTTCATGATTTCATAGCCCTTTGGTTTGACAGTTTTGCCCCACATGTTTGGTTGGAGCAACAGGTCAAGCTCCCCCTTCAAGCCAGCCCGCCGCTCAGACATACACCTCTTTTATTTATTGACTCATTTGTTCATTTTTTGCATTAAAACTGTGAATTGTTACAGTTTGGGATTCAGTAAGAATTAGCCCAATCTGTAATCTCTAACAAAGGTACTATATATATGTATTACTTTTATAAATAAATTATTACGTTAATAATCAAGAGTTACAGACTTTACCGAAGCAAAAAAGAAAAAAAAACAAGTTAACTAAACCAAGTGCTGTTGGTAAGACGAGAAAAGACTCTTTTAGTATCTGTTCATTCGAAGGTCGAGAACATGAGAAGGTCCTTTAGGCAGACGCAGACAGACAACAGTAGAATAATATCTATTCTTTTAACAGAACCTTCTCGTCTTTTTCTCAGTCCCTGTTCGCTTTCTTTTTTTGGGGGGGTCGTAACAGGAGAGTTTGAACCCCCGACCAGAAAGAGCCAACAACAAAAGGGGGTCAAAGTTCACAAAGCAAAGACTCCAAACACGACTTCTTACAAAATAACAAAAGGAAGGAGCAGAGGGGAAGGAAAAGAAGAGGACGCCAAACACAAAAACAAAAACAAAAAGTTAAATATGAAATAGTACAAGAGAAGCTAAGTGACTCACAATTTCAGGAATTAAATGCATGCTATTAAAATTACAGCAAATCTGCTCTTGAGAAACTTAAGTTTTAAAGGTTAATAATTATAAGGGGAAAAAAAAAGCAAAGACGCTAAAGTTTAAAGTATTAATGTTTTCATGTGTATTTTTCTTATGTTTTTTCTTTCTCTCTTTTTTTATTTAGTTCATTTTATCTTATTGCTTTTGTGAGACAAACCAAACAATCTACATTGAACAAAAACTGCTTTTTTAAAATGGGTTTGGTTGATTTCTTTATAAATATATAAATATATGTATGTATGTATTTTATTTTTAAAACTCACACAGCCTTAGTCATTTCTTTGTTTCTTTTTTTTTTTTTTTTTTTTTTTTTGATTTTTAATGTGTTGTTCAAATTGAAAAATGAAATCTTTAAAGGTGCCAAAACCGAATGATCCTATACTTGGATGCATCAAGTCCTGATGAATAAAATACGAACCCTAGGGGGAACAAATCACCATGTTTCACTGCGTGTCTCTAACACACCTTCCCCTTATAACACCTTGTTTGTGAGTTTTCAGCACTAACACTTGTCTGTCTGTCGCATCATCGTGTCTGTAGAGCTGTTTCCGTTTTTATGGACGGCTGTAGAATGGAGGAGTTGCTCACAGTTCTTTTTTGGCTTCTGGTCCTTTTAAAACGAAGCATCACAGGTTATTCAACCAAACTAGTTATTTAGTTTTTGTTTTTTAGCCTCGGGTTGTTTTCATTTGAGCTTTAAGTCATTTTTGTTTTGTTCTTCGAATGTTTTTTTTTTCTTTCAACTGTTTCACCTCTTCTCACACAACCGAGGTTTCTCGCTCTCATGATGGCGTCCGCAACGACTTACTCTGTTTACTGATGAAGATCAACGAGATGCGGCTAACAGCTCCAGACAAACTAGTAAGTTGACGCAAAAACATAACTGTGTCCAATAAAATATTTTCATTCTTACTCTAATCATCTTGTGACCCCATAGATTGACCCTGGGAACAAAGGACATATGGGATTGTATATGTGTATACTTATATTAATCACATTGTGGGGACAAAAATCAGTTCATTAAGTCTCAGTGTGGAGACTCAACTCCCATCCCGGGCAAATTAATTAAAGGATAAGTTCACCCACCATGCCGATGGAAAGTCGGGTGAAGTTTCGTCGTCCAGAGTTCAGATAATTCAGATATTTTCTTCTCTGGATGAATTTCACTTTTGAGATTGTGGAAATGTTTGCAAATCTCACTTCTTTAAAGGACTGTTTGGGGATTAAGTTTAGAATTTGGCTTAAATTAAGACAGGGTATGTGTTGGTCTTAGAAGTGTAGCTGTGAAGCTTAAGGTGCCGCTCTACTCCACGAAAGTGCTCGTCAGATAGCCGAACAATGACTGAAGATCTTCCTTTCAGACAGCAGACACTGGTGGGGCTGTGAGTTGTGATTTCTGCGACTTTTCCAAAACCAACAATCCAACACTGTCACCCGCTTCACAAAGCGACTGGCTGGGTGCACGGAGGTATTAAAGTAAGAAGGGTTTCGACTTCGTTCTCAAGCCCTCTTTTCAGCGTCTGCACAAATACTTCTGTCACTTTTTTACACGTACATGAGTTCAACACTCTGAATGCCACCCAGGAGAAGTTGAAACTGTGCACTGGTATCCCCATTATTTAATGATTCAGTGCATCTCGACCGTCTGTGTCACAGCCGGCTTTTAATCCTGTCAGAGCAGCTAAAAGCAGGTTTTGCCTTTCAGAGTGGTTGGCCAACATGTCATAAAAAACTTGTTATTTTTGAGAATACAGGGTATGCATGAATCCAACTAGTGTGTACAAGGTGTGTGGTAGCGCAAACGTCTTTATATGTGTTACGAAGGTGGTGCCAAACGCCAGCCAGGTATTCATGGTGTTGCTGTCAGTTGTACACAGATGTAGTTGCCGTGCCGGTCAGATTGTAATTTTTGGGAACGTCTGTCAGACACAATCGCTCAAATTCCAATGTCAGAAAAAAAGATACTTCAGATACTACTGCAAGCTTTGACAATCACTTTGAAGCAAATCCTTTTTAATTTTAGGGATAGGGAAATAATTATATCACTAAGTGTGTTTGTGGTCTTCTATCTCAGCGGGAACCGATTAAACAAAGACACGTAATGAAGAAATACTTTCAGAAACAGGCTTGACAATGGCCGCTTTTTTTCCCCGACACTGAATAATATCACCACAAAATATTGGCACCAGCCTTCATACATCAGCCTTTATACAGCCATAAAAAATAAAAGCTGAGTTGTCAGACATAAAACCCTGTGTGCTCTGCTAAAACCACAGCCTCTGCCTGCTCTTGTAAAATGGTGATAACACGCTGTAATCGACTACTGGGAGTCACAATCCAAAGATATCAGAAACTGGCCCTCAAATGCCCAACAAACTCTGATGTCGACATGAGTGTGTGTGTGTGTGTGTGTGTGTGTGTGTGTGTGTGTGTGTGTGTGTGTGTGTGTGTGTGTAAGTGGATTAATAGAGTCAGAAAACACTGGCTGCAACTTCCTGCCAATTATACAAGTATAAGACCAAGTTTAATGTACAAACTGGAACAGATTTTCACAGGAAATTCTCATAGTAAACTACTGTAATTATGCTTTTGCAATGCATGATGGGTAATTATTTGGAATATTACATAATATATTACTGTATTTAGGGTTACGCCCCATCCAGTAAATGAGTGATTAAAATGTTGCAGTTTTACAACAAGATACACATGCTAACATGCCACAAAGCTAACAACATGCTAAGAGTCTAACATGCTAACAACAGGCCTACAATTGGTCCAACAAAGGAATACATGCTAACAACAGACCAACATGCTCACATAATAATGACAGGTTAACAGGCCTACAAGTGGTCACACAAGGTACACATGCTAACAACAGGCTAAAATGCTAACAACGGGCTTAAAGGCCTACAAGTGGTCCAACAAAGGAATACATGCTATGTGTTACTGTGCCTTTCATTACTGTAAAACAATCACGGTGTACTGTGAATTCACTGCAATTATCAGCTAGTGATTTACTGTAAAATCACAGTCATAATTTTTATATTGCAGATACTTAATGATTTATATTTACAGCATAGATTTGACTCTTGCTGCACAGATCTTTTATTCACCAGTCGGCGTACTTGTTTTTCTTTTGGGGGGGGGTAAAAAGCCAGGGAGGAGACAACATGTAAGACACAGACAGTCATGGCATCTTTCTAGGACATTCCTGAGAAAGAAACACAGGTTTGCAATAACACCGCCAGATTTATTCTACCGGCAGTTTCCGTGTAAAGAGAACAACACCTTTCTACACCGCCGCCTTAAAAGCATTGCTTCCAGGGCTGAACATGCTGCTGAGAGTGTGTATCTGTGTGAGAAAGAGGTGCTCACATATTCTGTCAAAACAGATTTACAAAGTAAATCTATTTGTGAGACAAAAGAGGGTTCGGTTTCAGGGCGGTGCTGTGTTTTATGTATGAAAGAGAGTGCAGAGAGAGGGCCTTCCTCGAAAAAAAGGCTAAATAAATAAAATAAAATACAGTTCCCTTTTACAGTATGTGCATCCCCAGGTTCAGAGGCCAGCAGATTCATTAAATGAGGAAAAAGTTTCTGTTACAAAAAGTGCTGAGATCCTGATTTGCCATTATCTGTCAGCGCACTGACACACGCCGCTCTCCATAAATTTGAGGGGAAAATATGTCAACGTAGCAGTCTCAATGAATAGAGCTTCTTTTTTTTTATGTATAGCCATCTTTATTCAGAATTCATAAGCAAAAGTAATTTTACAAGCCCAGATTACATTAAAGAGAAAGAGTGTGTGTGTGTGTGTTAGGGAGGAGGTTTTGAGATGCCGGCTCTCTCATAAAGCAGCACCTGGCTTTCGTGTCTGTATGTCACATTTTTATTATGTTTTAGGAATGAATAAGTCAGTTTCCTCTATCGCTCCCCATTTGTCTCTGTCTTTTCAGATACCCATACAAGACAGTGAATCACAGGTTATGGGGGAGACAGTTTTTAAATTCTTCAGCTTTTCCGATGTGGCAAAGCAAACAGGCAGTTAACAATTAAAACAGTGGCATATTTATTACATTTTGCAGTTATTTGATCTATACTGAGCGGGAGGAGGAGCGCAAGCGATGTCTGTAGTTATTTGATCTATATGATAATTAAACAGAAGCAGGCGTATCATTCCTCCACGATGACCGTGGATTTCTTTCAGCTGCAATAACAGATATCACAAGTAGAATATATCAGCTAATGTGAGCTAAAGTTATCGTTAACAATCTGCTCCCTGGTTGAAAAAATTGTCCCAGGCTTACTTTAGAATGTTTCCTGTAAAATGATCTTAGATATGCAAAAGCGGACTTCTCATTCCTAGACAATGACAATGAGTTTGTTTTTTTTTCTGCGGAATTAACTAGCAGAGTTTATCAGCTAGCTAGCGTAAGCAAAAGCTAACGTTTCCAGTGGATTCAGATACATGCTAAGAGGTTGAGGCTAAAGAAAAGGTAAGAGCTGCTAGCTTGAGAGGGCTGCTGTTGCTAGATTGGACTATAACTCTCAAAGGACGCGGTTAAGCAACCTTAGGTCATGTAGAAAATATTTTTGCTGGGATCCCCGTTGAAGACCCGCTGGCTGAGAGAGACAACTGTGAAATGGAGGAAAACAACAAAAAATACATCTGATAAAATGGAACAATCACTCAACTAAAAAGGTACAAGGTGGCGTTAATCTGTGTTCCGTTCCAGCTCTCGACAGGTTGATTCACTGTGCAGGTGTGGGATGAAGAAGCCAACCCTCCTCCTCCTCCTCCTCCTCTTCCTCTTCCTCTGGCTCCTCGCAGGGGGAGGTGGAATCCAGAGGAAGCGAGGCATGCCCTTGAAGAGTCAAACCTGTTTTGTTTTTTTGGCAGGCTAACAGAGTTGGACACTGCACCGTGATGTCAGGGAGGGTCATGGCGAGAGCTCCAGTGCTAATACTAATGATATTAGCGCTGTAGGTCTCTGAACTGATGATAGCTCCACCCACAGCTGCACCACACAGCCAGAGCAGGAGGGCCCCATAATGCTCAGAGGCCAGATTTACATGCTCTGTTTGCTGGAGGGCACAAAGTGTCATTTATTGGAAACAGGACAAGAGGAAATAAAGAGGACAGGGGGAAGTCTCTCTTCTTGCCTTCTATTGTGTGTTTTTGCATGTGTGGATGTGTAATATGTGTCCCTCACTAATTGTCCTTTCTTGAATTCTTGGCCTTGAAGATCTTTGACATTTGAGAATATATATAAATAAAAATATGTTCCCTTCAGGGATAAATCCGTAGGTTTGGCAGCAATTTCTATCTTTTATGATAAAGCTGTACTCACCTACTGTTACATAATTGCTGCTGAGATCTGGGAACACCGTGACAAAGCAAAAATGGGTGTGATGGGTGTTGAAGATCGAATATGTTTTAAATCTACAATACCTGATTTCTTTTGCCACTGCGGGGCAGCAGAAACATACTTTAAACACAACATTGACATACGCTCATCTTTTAGGTTAATATGAAGTCGAGTTTGTAAATTTAAGTACAAAAGTCCCTCTCTTTTAGCTCTGTTTTTGGTCTCCACCTCCAGAAATATCTAGCTCTTTAGCTGCTTAACATATAGATAGATCTGATCTTTTGACTGCATGTTTGCTGTGTCATCTCTGAACTCAGCAAGTACTTTGGTGACGTCAAATTGGTAGAAACCAATAGAAATGATGACCAATAGAAACCTGAAAAAATAATACCCAAGCTGAATTATTCTTTGCAATCCTTGCTTTTCATTGGGATATAGCATCCCAATCCATCATTATGCAGTATGTGAGCTCGGTAGGACTTCTGTCCACGCATGGTTCGACAAAATGAGGAGAATTTGAGTTTAAAGGGGCTCTATGTAAGAATTTGTAACAATTTACATACATGAATCACTTTTTTTATTGTCCGTATGTGAGCGGATTGTAACGTGACGTGAACATTTTGGAGGGTTTCAAGCACAACACGGACGTTTACAGAACCCCTTTAAATCTCTGTGCACATGACATTAAAAGTTACTGAGAAGTCCTTAAATTTGATCTTCTCAAGAGTGGAGGAGCCACGAGATCTGCATCCTTCTTCACCAGGTCCTCTTTGGTATGTGACCCCCTGTTTTCCTCCCCTGGCTCAGTCTTTCTCTCCCTCCCTCTCTCCCTCTCTTACTCCTGCTGTGCTGATCACAGTGTCTCCGCAGTGCCATGTGATCAGAGATGAGGTGGATGTTGAGGTGGGGTCGGAGATCAAACACCCTCTCTGCCCAAGCCTGGCCTTGTGTCTCTGGCAGCTTGCGAGGTTGCATAACCTCGCATCAAACCAACTGATGACCTTTCTCTGACTTTACTGGACAACATTCTGGGACAGAAGCAGGCGAACCCATGGGAGCTGCGTGGGCCTGTCACCTGAAGCCTCCGATAGCTACCTGCCAACTTTAAGTCACCGAGAAGAAGAGTCTACAGAGTTCGACCTTCCTTCTCTGTGTATTACTGCCCGGGCAACAAAATGCAACCTGAAATGTGTGTGTGGATTATTTATTTATTTTTTGTCTGAGGAATGTTTATCTTTTTCCTGTGCGTGCAAACAAGGAAAATGCATGTGCAAGCCTCCGTGTGTGTGTGTGTGTGAGTGTGTGTGTGTGTGTGTGTGTTTGTGTGAGATGCGGCCTGTTGTTTGTGCTGACTAGAGAACAGTTGCTGACTGCGCTCACCCCGGGTTATTTTTGGGTCATGCAGAGTTGAGTGGCAACAGAGAGCTATAAGCACGGTCAACCAACTGAAATAGAAAAAATAAAAAATAAAAATCATTAGAGCAAACATAGTCTGAAATGACACATTCACATCACCCCCACTCCTGATGCAAACAGTCTGAAGCTTCACCATTTCCTGAATAAAAAGTATATGGACCAAAGAGTCTGAGTTGTGTCACTGCTGTATTACAAATCATCTGAAGCTCTTAAATCCAGCTCTGAATAGGGGGCAGTTTTTATTTAAAAAAAGGGAGAGAGAGAGAGAGAGAGAGAGATAAAGAAGAGAGGAACCAAAGCAGGATGCAGCACACAAAGTGCTCTGGGATGCGTGAGGCAAAGGGAGTGCTGCGCTCTGCCCTCTGGTGGTGTGATGGGAGACAGCGTGCAGGGTTGCCTCCGTCAGCTCAGGGAACGCTGTGTCCATGGACGGGCCTGGAATACTGATGCCACAGTGCAGGGGTGCAGGAGCTGCAGTCTGGCAGGCCCAGGAGGAACAATCAGGCCCTCAGATCCACTGTCCTTTAAACAGGCTACAGAGGACTACTGCCTTCTTTGTGATCAAATATGGCTTTAGTCAGCATCACATATGACAGGGGTGGGATTCCTTTGCATTTGAATCCAGCTCAAAAACCCCAACTGAAGCTTCTGAAGACGACATTTTTACCGAGTGAGTGATTTCCACCTGTTTAAAACCACGATTTGTGACATTACATCTTCCCTTAGTTCGACTATGAAAAGTGTGGCATGTAATTATGATCAGTAATAAAAGCTGTAAAACGTATCCTTACAAGAAAGGATTTCATCTGTGTAATATAAAAAAAAGAAAGGGTACAGGCTAAATGAAGCATCATCTCCAGCTCCTCTACCCTGCGGCAACCTGTGGTGCATTTGATTTCACCTTGTAAAAAATAAGACTTCCATGTGTCTCCAAATAAGGATTGTTTGAAATTTCCAGGAAAAAAATCCAGGGTTAAATCCTGGAATTGCTTGTTTGTGTATTCAGTTTACATTGATATGAGACAAAAAAATTAAGAGCTGTAGCCTTCAAATGTTTGGTATTTTTGCTTGATAGATTAAAGGATGAGATTAACAAATGAAGTGGATGAGGATTTGTTTTAAAATGTGAAGAAAAACTGAAAAAGAAATAAAAATGGATCCTTTCAGCTTGTCTGGTGTAATCCACCTCTCCATATGCCCTGATATCACAGATTGATTTGGAGGTTCTGCCTGGACTGGGTACTACAGGGTACTGGACTGGGTAATACTAGTACCCAGTCCAGGCAGAATAACAGATTCTAACAGTAGTCAAGGAGTCAATAGTCAGTGGCCAACCCTTCTGCCTCCATCCTGTGTATTAATGGTCCTGAGTGTGTGGTTGTCCCCTCCGACAGTCTGTCCGCCTGTCAGACGCTGCTCTGCACCAACACCCAGTCACTTCTCTCACTCTGCAGGACGGCCCGCCGCTGACTCCTTGCCAGCCGGCTGAGGCCGGTGCCAGGACACACACCGACGCACAGATGCACACGCCTACTTACATGTACGAGCAACTGCACACACTCTCACACACTCACATAAATCAAATGCTTGGCCCTCCTCTCTGTCGTCCCAGCATGCACTCTGGTTACCTGGCTGCTGTCCCGGTAGCAAAGGGACACGGTTTTTTCAATAGCTTCCAGGTCATTTCACCCATTGACTCAATCAATGCCACAATGTCTTCTGATACTAGTTGAATGAGACAAATCAGAATTTCTACACTTGAGTTTACCGCATCCAACCTAACCCCGAACTCTATATCCAACTATGGGAAGAAAAAAAGTGTCTCCGAAAGTTGATACCAGTGGACTCCAAACGGCCCAAAACATGCTGCTAAACACATCCTGGAGGAACTGAAAAATGAACATTTGCTCAAAATCAATGCCACAATGTCTTTGGTTACTAGTTGACTGAGACACACCAATTTTTATTGGATTTTGGTGTAATTTCTATTTTTCATGAATATCTTAGGTAAAGGGTCAGAATATTGTAAATAGAGTTTATTTGTTTGGAGGTTATTATGAGGTGAGATTTCTCCACATTGCTGAAATGTAACCAAATGTGTACATGTTATAGAGTAAGACATCAGGAAGAAGATGAAAGGAAAATGATGAAATAACCTATAAAGGAAATTATTTGACATAAGTTCAAAGGTGAGAATAATATATATAGATTTTTACACTTGGTCAAATTTCACCTCTGATCCATTTGATTCACTTTGCATGGGGACACGTCTTATTCAATACCTTCTAGGTCATTTGACCCATTGACTCAAAATCAATGCCACAATGTCTTTCATTGTAAGTTGAATAAGACACACCTGTTTTTATTGGATTTTGGTGGAATTTCTATTTTTCACGATTATCTTAGGTCTAACCCTCAGTCATTGACTGAAGTCAGTACACTGCCTCCAAGCCCAAGTCCAAGTCTGTGAAACTTTAGAAAAGTGGGTTCCATTGGACTCCAAATGGGCCAAAACATGCTCCTACACACTGTCTGGAGGAACATTTTTGGAAATTGAACATTTGACACTTCGTCAACTTTCACCTCTGATCCACCTGATTCACTTTGCAGGCCTGCCACAAAACCAGCTGTCCAGCTATGTGAAAATTTTCGAAAAAGTATCCCGACAAATGGGTTCCAGTGGACTCCAAACGGACCAAAACATGCTCCTAAACACTTTCTGGATGAACATTTTTGGAAATT